>CM053502.1:139685385-139873292 GCA_028627145.1 Eidolon dupreanum
GTATTTTCATTTTGCACTGAGCCATACACATTATATAGTCAGTGTGGGCCCCATCAGTTGCCTGCATCTTCCTATCTGCTAGTCAGCATAATAGCCTCTAAACAAACAGGAAAGTGAGCTAAAACCATCAAAAAGTCCTTAAGCCACACAGCCTCTTAGCTTGATCACACACAACTTGAATTTGAACAATATCAGGCATCTTAGAGCCATGCTCCTCCACATGTAGCCCAGATAGTGCAAGCTCAACTGCAACTGCTACCAATGCAGAAATGGAATATAAGCTCTTAGAAATTTGTTTTTAACAATTTGACATTGCCACAATATCCAAACACATGAGTATTTTTCTAGTCATTGACTTCTATTGGAATTTATAAAAATATAAGTTTAGGACAGATGGTAGGAAGAAGAAATACATTGGTTCTTGTCACAGATATATTGAAAAGCACTGACTAAGGGTCAGAACCAAGACTAAGAAATAGGTCAAGAACACACAGAAAACATAAATCACAAATGAAATGTCAGATTAAGATGCTACCCCTTGGAATTTGGAGCTATGGGATGTGAGACATCCTAAAGAGATTAACAAAATAAAACACCAGAAACATTTTAGAAACTCTCTCTATTGTCTAACAGCTGTCATAGAAAACATATTTTATTCCTTAGCATGTCTTCTCAATGTTATTGAATTAAAAGTATACTTTTTGGACTCAACTGAAGTGTAACAATAGTTTTATATTTCCTACCATTTCTAGGTTGAGAATTAAATGTTAGCAAGTGATACACTTTAGGACCTGGCCTTTTCACACCTCAGGAGGGGCCAGCTACGCTCTAGGCATTATTTACCTCCTGATGTGCTGGTCCTGATCAAAGATTGCACATGAGAAAATACTACCACAATTTATCTTCTCTAGAATTCAACTTTATAGACTATTTGCTTCCTCTCTGGATGGAATATGACTCTTACTTAGCTTCCATTTCATGTAGATGGGGATCTCAGTGTTTGCCTATGGTCACACTGTGATGCTTACACTGTTTGCCTTCACTCTCTCTGCTGAGCTTTTTGAGTCATGCTCTTGTCTACCTAGTAGGGAAGAAGGGACAGAATACTGACTAGGGCTCATTGACTTGCTGTTACTGAACTGAGCTTTGGCAAGATGCCATTTGCTTACACCAAGGGTTGCTCTATGAAACAGTCCCACAAAACCCATTTTTGTTTGTAGTATATGGTAGTTTGTTGGGTTTGTTGTTCATAATGTTATACCCTCAGGAGAAATTCCTGTCTGTCCTTATTACAAGCAATAGTTAAGTTTTTCCTGTCCAATTAGTTTCTTTTTATGTCATGGACCCTGAAAGCTGTATAAGTGATCAAGCAGCTTTCTCTCTCTTCATGGCTGTTAGGGTGCCAATTAGTACCAGATTCACAGTTCTTTTGTACAAACTGTGTAGGTTTTTATGGAATGTGTTTTTATATTCAATTTGTTCTTAGCTCCATGCTATATCCTTCTCTAATTTGCTTTCTCTTTTCTCAGCTACATATAATTTATGTTATATTTCATTGTAAAATACCTCAGTTGCTATTGAAAGAAAATATCAAGAACAGAGAGAATGAAGAAATAAGACACAGATCAGGGGAAAAGGGAAAAGAAGAAGGAAAGAAAGAAGAAAGGGAGAGAGGAAGGAAAGAAGGAAATAAAAAAAAAGTATAAAACAAGGAAGGGGCCATATTCTTCTGATTCTAAACTGAAATGAAAGTCTCAAAAAATTCAAACTGTGAAAGTGTCATAGAAAAGGAATTAGCATATATATTATTATAGGCATGAATTTTATAAAAATCATTTCAAAGCTAAAATTTGAGAACTGCTCTCCAACTTCATTGTTAACTATTTATTGCCATTTAATTATGTCCAAGTTTAAAGTAACAAGATATGGAATAAAGCTTTTCTTATTGTTTTAAAAGTTTGACTTCAAATCTAAGAACCAAAATTGACTACAGTTCCCTTTCCCATTCTAAAAAGGTGTGTTAGACACATCCCCAGGACTTAGAGTTGGACAAACTGGGTCCTTCAACTACCAAGTCCAATTAGCTAAGATCAGCCTGGAGGAGCTGAAGATCCAACTGAGGAGGAAAGAGTTTGCAACCCCAGAATATGCCTTCTTTATTATATCTTAAGCTGGATATTTTTAAATTAATTTTCAATTATAGTTGAAATACAATATTTTATTACTTTCAGATGCACAATGTAGTGATTAGACATTTACATATCTTATGAAGTGCTCACCCCAATAACTCCAGTACCCATCTGACACCATACATAGTTATTACAATGTTATTGGTTATATTCCGTATTTAAGCTGGTTATTTTTAAGAAATAACAGATTCAAGAAGCTTTGACTTTCTACCTAACTGCGTAAAAGAATTTAGATAGAAGACCTGCTCCAGGAAGGGAGCTATCATTCAAATAACTGTATTTTAATATGAGCTAGGTATAATAAGGAAGAACTAGACAAGACCACTTTGATCAAAGTCCTCTCCATTGTTAAAGATGGCCCAGCAAACATTATGTTTACTAAATATTTGCTTCTCCATCTCCCTGTGAATTGCCTTCCTCCCCTTTGAAGTACAAATCACTACTCCCTTTCTCCTTAGCTCAACATGGCATATAAGCCTCAATTGCTCAACTTATCCTCTGGTTACATACTCTTATGGAACTCCTGTATGTACATATTTAATTAAACTTGGTTATTTTCTCCTGTGGATCTGTTTTATGTAAATTTAACTCTTAGGTCAACCAGAAGGACTAAGAGGGAAAAGAAAAGCCAGCCATGAGGCTTACTGGCTGGACACTGTTCACTTTGAGACTGCTGCAGATGAAGAGATGCTGGAGCATCTGGCAGAGACCAGCAGGAGGTAAGAGTTCTTATCATATCAGCCCCATCTCCCACCTTGCTAGGTGTGGAAATGAAAATGGTGAGGATGTTTTTTCTCTTTCTAAATTTAGCTTATCAGGAGAAAATATTTGTCGATGTATTCCTTGGGCAGAGTGGCCTTAATAAAAACTTGGTTTGAGTACCCCTATTTCTTCAATCCTTTTACTCCCAGAGGTGATTATTGTTTTCTTTTCTCTACTTTCTCTGAAACCTGGAAAGTGCATATGCATCTGTTTGGAAGTTGAGTAGGCTGTGAATCCAAGCTTGGGGAATCTAAAACCCTATTCTGTTCAAGGGTTTGGGGGTGGGGGGACACGTGATTCCCTGCGTTTTGGAAGAACTGTTTAAAAAAAAGACAAAATCCCTCATCTTTCTTAGGCTAGCTTGGAGAGTGTACTTTTTAGAACTCAAGTGTACTTTTTAGAACTCTCTTGAGGATACCTCTTGCTTCCTTGGTTAAGCCCCCCAAAAATCTTATTGATTCGAGGTGCTATACAGATAAATAGATGCTACCATCCATGGCTAGACAATGGATACTTTGAATTGAAAAAACTTCTAAATTAAAAAGCTTCTAAACTGTAAAAGTTTTAGAGTTCTCATCATAACAGCTGTTTTAGTGGTACCTATGGAAAGACTAAAATTTAAAAAGTAGATAGAAATATAACAACTAGCCTTAAGAATTCCCATAATAAGAATGATGATGATGATAATAATAATAATAATAATAATAATAAAGCAGTTCAGAAATTTATCAAATTTGCAGTCTTATCATTACCTCAAAATATAGAAAACTTTTCTTGAAGAGACATTAATAGAAATGAAGAGATGTTTTTTCTTACCTCCTCTTGTGATACTTCCTCTTCTATACACACACACACCATACTCCTTAAGCCAAGAGAAGGCCCTGAAAGAAGCTCTCATAGAGGCTGGAATTATCTGCTCTAAGTAATGTCTGGTACCTCAGCCTCCCACTGGATATTTGCTGAGCTGCAGAATCTTAGGTGATTGCCCCTCTAGGGAAGACTTGGAAAAGCTGATATACTGACAAGTGTCTCCAGGAGTTTGGGGCTATCCATGAAGATAGATGTGAAGGTCACCTCTCCTTAGAGATGTCTGAGGATGGAGGGCTGGCTAGAAGATACAATAACAGAGGATGAGGAAACAGAGCAGCAGTGGGGAAGGCCTGCACTTCCAGAGTTCTCCTTCAGGCCACGTGGAGTTTCCAGATGGTAGCCAAGCTCTAGCCATCTTGAAAATATCCCAGTGGAGAAAGCTACCCAATAGGTGAAGGAAACCCCAGGGGTGTGCCTCTGTAGCAGGAAAGGAGGAAAGTTCAGGGAGGTGAACTAGAGGAAACCTCATCTGTGTAAGAGAATTACAGTGTGGACATCCCCAAGGGGCTTCCCCAAAGAACCCACCAATGCACCTGGCAGAGATTGGGCCACGTGCCATAAAGAGGGCTGATAGCTGGATTCGTACACAATAGCCAGGTGGAGGGACTTTGCTTCTTTTCCTCAGATGCCTAGAAGAGCAGAAGCCATGCCTGGGTCAGGCCTCAGTTAGGGAGAAGACCTTTGAATTGAGTGCCAACTTAATCTTTTTAATTTTAATTAATCCATCTTTTTTAGCTGGAAAAAGAAAAGACTGTTCTAATACCTGATAATAACTATAAAAGCAATATGATCTCTGGTTCCTGGGAAGAGAAATCTAAAATACAGTTGAAGAAAAAATATTTTCCTGATTTATACCCTAACAGGGCCAGCCTACTTATTAAATCATTTACATAACTAAGTATTCTGATTTAAAAGGAAAGACAAAATAATTGAAACATTACACACACACAAAGACTGGGATTCCTAATAATATTAAGTACCAGCATTCTCCTCAGAACACTTATAAGATGTGTTAATTAAAATTATCGATAATATTTTATTTCACACCTTAATTTTTCTTTTGCAGATAGTTGATCTTCCCTATTCCTTCTCTTTTCCCAAATTTTCCTGCTTTTCATTTACTTCTTTCTAATTAGTTTAATTAAAGTACAAGAAAAAAAGAGAAAAATAATAAAGGCAGGAGTTTGTAAGTTTCAGAAAATTAGTATAGTTTCTAAAGCCATCAAGTATAATAGCTATAATAACTTGGTTATGGAGACATTTTCATATAACAGTGAATTCATTCTATTTTGTATGTGGCAACATATCCCATGTCTCACTTGGAGGACCTACTCCCTGAGAACAGAAGGTTTATATGCCATATTTGCACAGCGACTTAATCAGACTATATCACTTTCAACAATGCAGTTTCTTGAAATCAGCTCTCACCAAACTTCTTTCTGAACACAGCCTCATATTCTTGCTGCAATCAGCAGTGCCAAATGTTTTACCATTTGAATATAAAATTCTCCACTAAAAAATCCTAAATCATTTGCAAATTGCTTTCATATCTATACCCTAAATTGAGCCTTCAAATTTCTTTCTCTCCATAAAATTGAGTTTTCAAAATGAGTATAGTTTATTTTCTTTCCTAATGTCTACTTTCAAAAATCTCTGCATACAGCTATTTTAGCTCAATTGAAACAGGTGGCTGGAGTCAGAAAAATTGAGACCTAAGTCTCTAGCCCATTGAATGTGCTTCCTCCCTGACAGTAGCTACCCTTCTGAGGGCATTTAAACCATGACTTCTCTCTACTAGCAATAATGTAATTAATTGGTGACTGTTTTTAGATAAATGTATGTAAAATCAAGTATATACTATTAAATTAGGCAAAAATTGGTCTGTACAGTATACCAATTTATATAGACTGTATGTGAACTTAATTGGTGAAGACCTCAAACCTACAAATTATTCCAGAAATATCTAAATAAATGAATAAATAGATACTTTTATATGTATTTTCTGATGTTCTTCTAGTTAAACTTGCTACATGACAAATTATCATAAAACTTGGTGCCTTAAAACAACTGTTTTACTTGGAGCAGTATTTTGTAGATCAAGATTGTAGAAAAAGCTTGGCAGGGCAGTTCTCAAATGAGGTCTATCAGGAGGTCACTGCAAGATATGAGCTGGAACTGGAGTCAGCGGAAGGATCTACTGGGATGGCCTTTGAAGGTGTCTTCCTCATAGGGCTGGCAGTTAATACCGGCTGTCACTGGGCATTCAGCTGGGGCGGACCAGAGCTCCAACATATGGCATCTCCAGCATTGTGGTCTCAGGATTGGACTTCATGGTGGCTACTGCTGCTGGAGTTAGCATCCATGTAAAAATTGTAGGAAGTTGGCATGCCTTTTTTTGAACCAGCTTCAGAAGTCACCCCATGTTGCTTCCATTGCATTCTGTTGCTTACAAGCTAGTTACTGCCATTAGCCCAGATTCCATAGGGGAGGACACAGACCCCACCTCTCTATGGGAGGAAGGTCAAAGAATTTAAGGACATGTTTTAAAACTGCCACATTTTAGTTCATGTACTATAATGAAACAATTTTTCTCCCTCCCCCACCTTCTAAAACACACACAAAAGAAAACTTCTGGAATTACATTACCCTTTAAAAATCCTGGCTGAAATGTAAAGCATTTGAAAGTACAAGATTTAATCCTTTAGTTTAAAACAAACACTTGGTTCTTAGGGGGGAAAAGAAGTTCAAGGATATTCGGCTGTTTTCACTTAGATGGTATGGATGGAATTTAAACATTTTTATTGAGTTTAACATTGTTTCACTGATACTGAGAAGTCTCCATGAACAATTTAACTAGTGAATTTGGTTCTAAGCCATGCTTTTATTAGCATTTTGACACCACCCATTCAAACAAATTTTCCAAAAAAGACTTCATTTTATTAGCTACAAAATAATGACTCTCAAGGCTCCTGACAATGCAAATGTCATTTTAAAACATCTCTATTCCTTTAGCAATGCAAAAAGTACATAAGTGTCATTAAAAATTCCTTACTATTAAATAATAAGAGAACAAATGACCCAATTTAAAAAAAAAAAAAGTTGAACAGACACTCCAGCAAAGAATGTATATGGTTAGCAAATAAACACATGAAAATATGCATTATTATTAGGCAAGCACAAATTAAAACAACAATGGGACATCACTGTGAATCAATTAGACATGACTAAAAATTAAAAAGAGTGAGCACATGAAGTGTTGGCAAATATGGTGAAGGTACTTGAACTCATATATTGCTGAGGAAAATGTGAAATGGTACAGCCACTTAGGAAAACAGTTTATCAGGTTCTTAAAAGTTAAACATATACACACTTATCATATGACTACTCTGAGATATGTAGGCAAAAAAAAAAAAAAGAAAGAAAGAAAAATTAAAGCGTATGCCTATATGAAGTCTTATAAATGAATTTTATAACAGTTTTATTTGTAATAGCCACAACTCAAATATCTATCAACAATGAATTGATAAGCAAATTATGGTTTTTTCACACAATGGAATACTACTTAGCAATAAAAAATTTTAAAAAATGAGCCATTGATACATGCAAACTCCTTCTGGTAAAAGAAGCCAGACCAAAATACAAACTGTACAATTCTACTTACATACAATTGTAGAAAATGAAAATTAATCTATAGTGACAGAAAGCAGATTGGTGGTTGCCTGGGGATGGCAGGGAGGGGCAAGAGGAAGAGTTCACAAAGAGGCATGAAGAAACATATGGATATGTTTATTATCATGATTGTGGAGATGATTTCATAGGTATATGCATATGTCAAAAGTTGTGTGTGAATTAATCAATAAAGCTGTTTTAAAAGAGAAAGATATTATACGAGTACAAAACTAAAGGCACATATCTCTCATGAACATGGATTAAACAACAATAACAATAAACCTGACCCCTGGGTTCCTTACTCAGAAATTTGGAGGTAATTAGTAAGTGGTATGACCTAGATATTAAGATTTTTTTGAATTCCCTACACGATTCTGATAACCCCAGCCCTGAAAAACCTTCACTTAAACTAATGCCCATTATTGCCGGGGAATGACATTGGAAAATTATGAGTGGACAGTGCAAATCCATCATCACTTTCAGCAAACAACCTTGAAACACCTTGTATTGCTAGCTAATCAGTAACATCATCTTAAGGAAAGGAAGGATAACTGTATTACAAAAAAATAGAAGTAGGCTGAGGAGAGTCTATTACAAGTACTAACAACTGAAAAATATGTAACCATAGCTGCAGCATGTAGGGAATAAATAAGTCAAAAAATGAAGTTTCCTGAACTGTCCTGATGATCACGGAAAGGTGAAAAGTACAAGAGAGTTTTTTAGAAAGGAAAAAATTCAGAATTCTGGGCAATGGAACATCCTTTTTAAAAGAAGTTAGCAAATTCAATTATGGTTCTTAAGGGCATTCTCTGTCAACAGAAACTTGTTTATTTTCTTTAATTTGGTGCTTTCTACATTTTTTCTATTGTATAGCATTTAATGTTGATTTATTTTTTAATATGCTTGTTTTATTATTCCTCTCTTCAAAAAGATATCTGAAATCCTTTTCTTTTTTTTTATCAGCCATGCAAATAGTTGTACAGTTTTATGTTTGAGTTTATTGGTTATTTAATTTTAATAATTTAGGGCTTTTTTAAACTCCTTTTTCTATAAGAATGTTTACTTTCCTGTTCACTAACTACTGTTTATTGCAGGAAGTGAGAAAATTAATTCACTGTGCTCAGTCCTCAGCTGTTTTCTTCCAGCAATTCTGATAAGGCCCAGCATTATCCCTTCAGGAACAAGAAGAAACAGAAATCGTTGATTTCAGTCATCTATTCCTCCCTAGCTGACTATAACATTTGTCCTGAATTCCACTGAAAACTTTACAGATAATGATAAATCTGTATGATCCGTCCTCCCTAGCTGACTATAACATTTGTCCTGAATTCCACTGAAAACTTTACAGATAATGATAAATCTGTATGAACACTTGGCAACCTTGTTATTTTATAAAAGCAAGAACCCAAGAGGGAAACAAGAGTAGCTCCAGATCGTGTTTGACTTTGACCAGTGTGCAAAAACTAAAGGTGCTAAAATCTCACAGTCTTGTATAAGGAAAAATTCCACTTTTATTTATTTATTAAAAATTACAAAACTGCAGTTTCATTTGATAATTCTTTATAGCTAGGATGCTTTTAACTATTGAAAGTAAAGGACTCTTTTCCAGAGAAGTGAAATAAAAGATCTTGGATCTATGTTATTTCTCACAAAAATCTAGAAGGTAACATTACAAATTGAATGGCTCCTGAATAGTTATATCGTTAGATCATAAGTGTACTAAATAAGATCAAAATCTTGTTTTTCGTTTTGTTTTCAAGTTATTTCTATTCCGAATTTTGATTTTTTAAAGATTTTACAAGTAGTGATTTAATCGTGAGTCATAAAAAGGTAGTGATTATAGCCCCAATTTTAAAAATTTATAACATTTTTGAGTCATAAACAGGTAGTGATCATAATTCCAATTTAAAATATGAACTTGTACCTACACGGTGACATTAATAAAAAGAGAAAGTAGAGCTTCCAGTCACTGTTGTGCAGGTTGCAGCCTTAATGAATCAGGCTATAGGAGATGAAATATACCAAGGTTTCTGAAGAAAATGTGATAACTGAAGGAGAGAATAAAAAGACTTTACTAGATGTGATCTTGAGCACAATTTGATAGCTATGAAAGTCATGATCAGGAAAGCATAAAAAATTTTTTTCATGAAGAATAGTGTGTATCATTACTGACAAACATGAGGGCAACTCAAATACAGAGAACTGCAAAAGAGATTTGTACAGGAGGCACAGTCATGACCAAGGTCCCACATAGACAGAATGACCCTATAATTTAATATCCAAACAAAACACTTTTGAGAGGAAGAAGGCACATTTAATAATTTCCCTGGAACAACAGGCATAAATCAAGACTATCCTGGGTGAATCAGGTCATATAATTCTTTACAGAGAGCAGATGGTAATGAGATGAGAAGGAAGAGGGCAATGAGAAGACCAGGATCTTTTGAGAAGGTGCTTAAATGATGTGACAGGTTACTAGAATCTGCTACAAAAGATATCACATAAGATAGAGAAAATGATCTTTGTTGTGTAAATGCAGCTTATCAGATGAAGATAGACTAAAAGCAGGAAAATTGGCATGAACATTGCTGCACGCAGCATGCTTGAGACTGTCTAAAGAATGATAAGATGCTAAGAGCAGACTTAGGAAAACTTCTGAGGGTAAGAAATACAGAATGGATGGTAAATTGATTTCTGGCCAGTCAAACAAAACAATACAGTGATATGACCAACAATGTAGGGATGAGAAAAGAGTTAAAAGGAAAAATAAGAAAGAAAGAAAGAAAGAAAGAAAGAAAGAAAGAAAGAAAGAAAGAAAGAAAGAAAGAAAGAAAGAAAGAAAGGAGGGAGGGAGGGAGGGAAGAGGGAGGGAGGGAGGGAAGGAAGGAAGGAAGGAAGGAAGGAAGGAAGGAAGGAAGGAAGGAAGGAAGGAAGGAAGGAAGGAAGGAAGAAAAAGAGAAAAAGAAACATCAATACAGATAAAAATGCTCAGAAAATGCATGTGCAAAATATAGGCATGAAGATGGACTACAAGACAAGGAAGTAGAGCAGTTCAGGGGAGTATAAATTAAAGGAGAAATGAGAGGTGTGGGGATGGCTAAAAGAGCACAGTAACTTTGAAATCAAGAGTATCCAAGATGAGCAGAGGGGTCAGTAGTTAGAACAGTGTCAAAATAGAAAAAATAAAAGAAAGTAGGTTTGGCCTGATGGACATTGCCAAGAGGTTTCATTGAGTAATTGAAGCCAGAGATCTTTTTTTTTTCTTTTTTTTTTGGTAAATGTGGTTAAGAAAAATAAAAGATATTGTAGTTTTTTGAGAAATACCTACAATCCTTTATACACGATGTAAGAAACTGATTGTAAATATAATTGGAAAATAGAAATTTTATAGAATTTTAGAGAAAATTGCTTGATGCCTGCTCTTTTCGTTGCATTTATTTTTTGTTGAATGCAACATATAAAACTCATTTTATATTTCGCCTCTTTTGAAACTTGCATTCTTGGTAACTGGGCTCTCCTTGGTTTATTGATTTATAACTTTACACTCAATTTTAACTCCAAACTCTTATTAGTCAAGCCTCAGTTCCATTAAATCTCATTCAAGCTAGCTAAAATATTTTAAACCATTACTCTTTTATAAATAGATTCATTTTTCACTATGATATAATTTGAGGAAGTATTGGGAAGTATTTGAGAGAAGTTGCTCTTAATGAGATTATAGAGATGGGGAAAAATGAAAATATCCTTTGGACAAGTTCTTCCAATGACCTAGAACTAGATCCTTTAGTCGCCTGTGAAATCTTTGTGGGAAAAATTTTGTTCTTCTTTTCCTAAATTGCTTGAGACATAAATAAAGCTATGTAAACTTATTTTTTAATTAATTCTAATTTTTTTGAAACTTAGGCCTGATTCTTGAAATTTTTGTGTTCACAATGTTGTCTAATGGGATACATATGGCAGAATTTAATGACTGTCTTTTTGTCCTTAAATATAAAGTGGGTTATATTCTCATTAATTGCCTTTTTAATGAATTGACTATGAAATAAAGACTCCTAATAATCCTTCTTTTTGGCTTAATTCTCACTTTTTTTTTTTTTATAACTATGTCTTGATTCAGGGTTACTATTTGCTTTGAACTTTTGTATAAATTAGAAAAAAAGCACTTCTTCCTCAACACTTTGCTTTGATTCTGTCCGAATAATATCATGAGAAATGTAAACGTCTGCGACACCTTAGATGTGAATGGTGGCCCTAGAGTTACGTAGTGTACAGCCTGCACAACCATACACAGCAGCCCAGGAAGTTATCCCTAGTACCTTTTTCCCTGTATTCCAATGCACAGAGTCACTCAGTTGCATTAAGATATGGACCTGAGACCCAAAAGGGTGAGGCAATTCTTTCATAAAACCTCTTAACACATGGTGATAAAACCAAAAGGGAAGATCTAACTTCCTGGCACTTATAACCAGGATAACCTGAATCCCTCTTAGTAATTCTCCCAGAACGGCCAACCTCCCACTCAGCAGTGATGCCCCAGCATGCCCTAAGAAGAATGACATCAACGCTACCTCACTCAGGGCTGAGCTAGGAAAGCAGCCTTGTTCTGGTAAGAAACTTCATTTTCTGACACTGTCGTCCTAATAACTGGCTGTACTTATGCAAACAAAGAGGATGGTGATACCTACTTGCCACCTCACACTTTGAGACTCTCAAAAGAGAATTTATATGAACGTTTTGTTAACTATAAAGTGCTATGACCAGATAAGGTGTTATAAACCTTGCAACATAAAGATATTTAATAAAAGGCCAAAAAAATGAAACATAATTAATGGGTGGAGAGGTCTGAGTTGGGCTTACCCTGAGGCTTGTTCTAAGAAGACGTAGGGCCAGTGCCCCCTTCTCTCTGTTTCTGCTATTGCAACAAATATATACAGTCTCTCAAAATAACCTGGTGCCTGCTAACCAGATGACGTGCATCTAATCTAAACGTGTACGTGGCTTCATGAAGCTACTCTCTAATAAGAATACCTTAATTTTATGTAGCACTTCTTATCTAAAGATTTCTATGTATACTTTAGTCAATAATTAAGCCTTGCAGCATCAAGTCAGCCTTCTAAGTTTTAGAGAAGTTGCAGAATTTTAAGGCTAAAGATTAATGCCTGGATGGGAATAAAATATCATTCGTTGAAAGTTATTCCTCTTTTCAGGTATGTGTGATCATCTCAGTTTAATTTCTTTTTTTCTTTGTGAAGTCAGTGAACATGAACTGGAATGGAAACCAGGAGGCTTGACATGGCAGACAAACTGTTGAAGACCTGGGCCCAAGCTCTGGCTTTGCAGCCACCTGGACCTGTGCCCAAGGCAAGCTACTTTACTTTCCTGGGCTTCAGGTTGTACACATGTAAAGGACCTGAGGCCAATGCTATTAATGGTTAAAGCATCTATAGGGAGGTTGATATGAACAGCTTCCAAATGAAAGGAAGGTTAAATAGCAAACACCTGCACTACAATTTAAATGCACATTGTTTCCATAAGCCTTTTAACTTCTGTATCTGGTTCTTGCCACCAAATTTCTCAACCTATTGATCTAGTGGAAATGAACAGTAATGAGACAGTGATTGATTGGTTCAAACCAATGAAGATATAATCAGATCTTTGTTTGGAATATTAAACACTTCACAAAGTTTTTAGATAATCTGTCGACCTGATGCATTACTACTAATATACCTGAACCTCTTGAGTGATTAGATTTAGGTAGTACTTATTTTTCCCCAAGGCTGTTTCTGGCTTCATTAGACACTCTTAACACTTAAAAATGCTATATATACAAGTAAACTCATAAGATACCTTAAAGCCTCCTGCCTGCTGAATCTTCACAAATATCCCTCACACTCGCCTTCCCTTTGAAGTTAGCAGACAAGAATCCTTGATTTGATTTCTTTAAGTTTCTCCATGCCCCTCATCCTATGTTGGCTTCAAAAGCCTTACTTTGGATATGTACTAAAGAGATGGAGTAATAAAAAAGAAAAAGTCTGCGAAACGACATGCTTTATCTACGTGTGTATATATATATATATATATATATATATATATATATATATATATCCCTTTGTTCAAGAGACATTGTGCTGCTATCATTAAAATATTTATGTGACAAAATTACGGTATATCCTAATCCCGCAAGCAGAAGAGGCCTGAAGGAGTTCTTCGGACACTCACTTTCTTTCAATTATGTGGGATGCCTCTTCTTAGAAACTGCAAGAGATAATCACTGCTATTCCAAGGGCTTTCTTTCTACAAAATAAGAACTATAATCTAAGCAAGTTTTGAAGCAATGCTTTGAATTTCATTTTAACATGTGGTGCTGGCTATGCCAGAGGACTTGTTTCATAATCTGGGGCTGATACTTAACCCCTGTGGGCCCCTCAGTTTCCTCATCTGAAAGATAATAAGGTAGAACTCAATGACCTCTAAGATCTCCCTTTCACCAAGAGCCAGGTACTTCGGAGCCCCTCAGGATGATGGTTAAGGGAATAGGCTCTGGAGTCAAGCTGCCTTGGATTTTACTATTGGCTCCCCCACTTACCTGCTATAATTTTTGTAATTTGTTTTTCTTCCCAAATATGGCCCTCATATTTATCACTCTGCTCAGACGCCTGTGTAGTGAATCCTTTCCTAAATGGTCCTTCTTCCCTCTAGTCACCAGATTTTGTCCAAAAACCTCACCACACTTCCTCTCCATTTATCCCAATACCATGGCTGCAGCACATACAATCTAACAGAGGGACTTTGAAATACTGAAGCACTGCTTACCTATTCCCTACATAGAGTTGGACAGTATTTGTTTGTAAATCCAGGGTACTATCACTAACATATCTTAGTGGAAAGTTCAGTTGGAAATCAGTAAGAAATAAGAAATTGGGTACTTTTTTCACTTAAAATGAAGATAATCATTTATACTTACCCATTTCTTTATTTAAAAATTACCCTGATTTATTTTCTGACATTTTTTTGCTTGTTCCTTATGGTGGACAGACCCTAAAGTGGCCCTCTTGATCATTTTCCTGTGGTATTTGCACACTGTGTAAACCCTGTCCTTGAGTGTAGGTGATTTGTCTTACCAATAGACTACAGCAAAGGTGACTGGATGTACATGATTGCATATACGTAATTATGTTACATAAAATTGTAATGTCCTTCTTACTAGAAGACTCTTCCTTCCTAGCTTTAGGAAACAATCATGTCTATAAGGTCCACACAGCAAGGAAAGAACTGAGACCCTCAATCTGACAGCCTACAAGGAATAAAATACTGCCAATACAACCTGAGCTTGGAATAGGATCTGTTCCTAGTCAAGCCTCAGATAAGACCCCCTAGCCAACAGTGATTGTAGCCACTATACTAGAATATTGATATTTGCTTTTTGAAACCTAAATGAATTATACAGTGGCTTGCACATAACAGAAACTTTAAAAAATAAAAGATTATCTTTAAGTTAGTAGAAAAAAACATATTACAATTCCAATTTATATTGATGAAAAGTACAATGATGTATAAATTTTAAAGAAAACATTTTCTTATTATTAGGAATAAGTGGTAATAGGCCCTTAAACCAAATATATATTTTACAGATACCCTACAACTAAAAATTAAATTTAATGCTGCATTCATAAAGGATATAAATACCATGTAGAAGGAACTTCTAACAAATGGGTAAATAAAAAATAACTTTAGAAATGACACTTTTTATTTTGCTTATTATGTTTTTCCTTTTGAAAATAAGTATTTGTTTCCAAAATAGTACTCATTTTACAGTTCAAAAAGTTAAAATGTACATTAAAATCTCTGCCTTACGAAATTATCTTTAGGAAAAGGATAATTGCTTGCTTTAAAATTGTAGTATATTTTAAATAACTCATTCATAAAGACAAAATACACTTTAATATCTTAGTCTGTTAAAACTAACCCTCATTAAATTACTCATATTAGTGAAAAAGAGAAGTCGGATTCTAAAATGCTGGTCTGAAATAACCCCAGGCACCAATGTTGTTTGCAGAGCTCTGAAACTACACGTGCTTGCACAAGGGTCTGTGGGAGGTGGGGTGCCTCTCCAGGATGCTCTTATTCATACAAATACATTAAAGCACTGTTCTGAGATTCAGACTGAACAGCCCTTCGTCAAATCAGAAGAGTGAGAGCTTTGTCTATATTTGTGGACAAAGAAAACATACAATGTTCATTCTAAAGAACAGTTGGAACCAGATAAGGCCAAGGAGGGAGGAGCTTTGAGTTCAATATGAAAAAAATTGTAGATAACCATTCATTTTTACTTTAAGGGAAACCAAAATGAATTTGTCTTAGAAGAAAAATAGTTGACAGTGTTCTGATAAGAAAAGTAAGGATAGTTTGTAGTTCTAGCCCTTGACCTTATAGTTTCCTGGCATTGATTCTCTCTGCATTTTATCAAACTTATATAGCATAAGACACAATGGAATGAATATGTGTATGTGTACCTATATATACACACATATACACATACATGTGCACACACACACACACATGTAGAAAGAGAGGGAAGAAGAAAGCAAGAGAACAAATTATACTCTAATTCATCCAGGGCTGAAACCCACTCATCTCCCCCAGTCCCATCCTCACCATTTATGTATATATGCATGCATTTACTTTATAGAAAGCATAGGAGTGTGTTATAAAGCTGGCTATATTATTAATGAAATATTAAAAGTAATTGAAGAAAAAATTATTTGTGACCTTAAGACTTATATACTGATATAATATTCAATGTCATTTTTGAACTTAGACATGGAAACTCTAACAGTTAAGGAAAATGAGCTTAAAACAAAGGACACATACTTTTGTAGTAAATATGACAAATGCCCTTTACCTCATGGTTATTAGCTCAGCTCCAATGTCACAGATCATTAGGTAGCAAACACCATCAGTACTAGAAGAGAAATCTGATGATGTAGAGTAGCCTGTGGCTATTAAGAAAATAAATGGAGACTGGAACATGTTATTGGTTCTTCTTAGATGATGTAATCTTAGTAGACTAGAAATGTTATGTCACAAACCCAGGAGAAAAACAGAACACATAATCATACAAGCATTTTAATTTCCCCCAACTGCATATATCCACTTCATTGTTTGTCATCCATATACAAATAAGAGTTTAAAGAAAATGTAATTTAGTGGAGTTTTAACTCTTTAAAATCAAATCTGTGAGTGATTGAATGTAACCAGATTACAAAGAAAAATTTCAAGATGGTCACGAATTAAATGATGTCACATGATTGTGGAGTTTCTTTAGTTCTTAATGGCGAGAAGTCCTATCTATCACTCCATTCCCACCTAAAAGCTGACCAGAGCAAACCTAGACTATTCGTGTGTTAAAATAACTTGCCTTTTTTTTTTCTTTGCTGACAAAGATGGAAGAATTTGGCTGGGCAAGTACTTCCCTAATCATTTTACCTTTAGCTGCACTTTAACTTTAATAATTTATCTGGCATGAGATGGAGCAAAGCTCTACCCTTTTCTGAATTCCACCAGGAATGGCTGAGGATAAGGAGAAGTGGTAAGTAAGAAGTTGTTTTAAAAATGTACCAAAGCAATCTTCCCTAGAATATTTGCCTTGAGATCCAAAACTAAGCCTGGGCTCCTCTCTCAGCAGGGCACATAGCCTTGGGTAAAATCCCAGAGTATTAAGTTTCAGCTCCAGAAGCCATCAACAATGGGAGATCTTTTAGTTGAGAACAAACGATTTGCAAAGGAGCTATCACATTCTCCATCTGGATAAGAATCAAAGTCAAAAAACAATGCTATGCTTTTCTTTTAACTTTCTCATCAACACAAGTATAAAGAATTGTAAAGAATCTCTGCTCCAAGTTTTGAACTATTGGACAAAACATTGGAGGCTGCAAAGCTTATATATTTGTGTCCCAAATCCTCTCTCCAGTGACTTTCCTCAAATTCTTTTCCTCCTACTTTATCCACCAAACCAATCCCACACAGACATGTACTCCAAATGTGCTCTTTGAATTTTTAATAATATTTTCTATGTTATTGGCTGATAATCATGTCGAGTTATTTCTCCTATGGCTCTTTGAATTTTGCCATAATCAAAGCTCTACACTAAAAAGTTAACAGTCCACTGGTGCAGTATCAACATCCTACAAGAGCAAAGAAAAGGTCTTTTTAACATGAGGGACAGAAAGACACTTTATTTTTAATTGTATTGATTGTGTGGACTGTTTAACACCAAGTTAGTTCTGGGAGAGCCCAGGAGTCTTCATTACCAAGAGGAGCAGAGAAGGAAAAGCTTGTCAATAGAATAATTGGAGTCAAGTTGCTTTTACATCAACCAATATTCGAAATGATTTTGAGATGACCGGTAGAGTGACAAGTTTATAGAATTTGATGACCATGGTCCAAGTCCAAGGCAGAGACCACAAAAGTTTTGATGTTAAAAGAACTTGGGGCAGACTGAACTCTCTTACTTCTGGAGATAAGCCTAGAAATACAAGTGAATGATCTTAGCTTTCTTTTACAGTCCCAGTTTTGCCCCTCACTAGCTATATGATCTCTTAAAAGTCATTGATTTTTAATTTTATCAAAGTAATTTGAGTACATGGTTTTGAGAAGTCATATAGTTTCAGAAAACTTACAGTGAAAATCAGTATCCACTGTGGTACAGCTCCACATCAGACCATAATTCCCAAGCCAAATATTTGCAAAAAATTTTAAGTTGTTTATGTCTGACCTCTGCTTGTTTATTTCTAATTAATATGATTGTAAATCATCTACTGACTTTCAATTATGGTAGATATTTTATCTCTCTTACACTACCCACTCTCTACACTAACAATCACTTTCCATCCCCACTATCCTCCTAGTGTATGTTTACAACAATTTTTAGTTAAATTCCTATTTAGCTGTACTTTATTGTAACTGTGTAATTACTATTTGTTGCTGAGTCAAGTAGTAGAATCTAATTGTTTCCATTTCTGCAGTATTTTTCATTACTTCTTGAAATTAATAATCGTCTCTATTTTTCATTTGCTTAGGCTATGCCTAATTTTTCTCAGAAGGTTAAACATAACACTGAAGGGATCAGAACAGGTCTCCCCCAGATGTGCTACTTTGGCATGTGGATTATTTTGAGCTGAAGGTAGTCTAGACCCTGAGAGTTCACTAGAAACTTTTACCTCTCCCTTAATTTAAATTAGGGGCCTTGTCCATAATAAGAGTTATCACCAGAAATAACTTTTTATTTGACCTAGAGGGCAGGGTAAACTCTAATTAGTGAACATCTGTTCTTCTTATCACCCTACAAAGGACCGTTCTTCCCTCTGCAGTCCCAGGTGCCTTACCTCATTCTTAGCTCAGAATGTTATATATACCTCATTTTCCCTTTTGGTCTCTGAACCTCTCATGTATGTGGGGTTCCCATATGCATATATGTAATTAAATTTGGTTATTTTCTTTGTTAAGCTGTTTCATGTAGATTTAATTATTAGGCCAGCCAGAAGAACTTAGGAGAGTGAAGTTTCTTCCTCCCCCACAATACATATATAAAATATCTCACAGTACTATTTTCCATATGGTCAAATGCATCAGATATTCTCGCGGTTCAATATTTTTTTTCCTGGAAAGCTCTCCGTCTGAGCTTTCTCTTACCCTCTCTTCAGTCTGGACTGTCTGTTCTTCCAGGCTTTCTGTATAGCTGTATAGCTGTCATCCCCGAACATCCCTTCACCTCTCTCCTGTGATGGATCCCCTGTTTTCACAATTGTATATTTTTATCTTCCTTTGTATTTCCCTTATTTCGATGGTATACATCTCTCATTAGCTTCCCCAAAAAGAGTAAGTGGGAGGCAAAGTTTCAATAGTAGCTAGTTGTACATCAAAATTTGTGCTCCCCATTTCATAAGTTGGGACTGTCACTGCATGTGCCTACCCAGCCAGAGATTTCGAGTCTCAGGGCCCCTTACATTCAGGTAAGGCCATGAGACTAACTTCTCTACAATAGAAAAGTAAGCAGAATTGATGTGTGACACTTCCAGGCTGTGGTTTATAAAAAGCAGATGGGGCTTCTCTATCTTTTTTACATTCTATTGACTAGCAGTTAACACCCAAGCCCACCTTGGAAGGCATATGCTATATTTGTGGACTCTCCATCAACCTATGTTCTTGAATGACTAAGTGGCTCAGAGCCCTCACCAATCCTGTCCTGTACTGGACTATGTGAGTGAGAAAAATTTCTGTTGTTTTCACCCATTAAAAGTAGGGATTATATTTTACAGCAGCTACCATTACCTTCACTTGATTAATAAAATGACTAGGTGAGAAGTCCTGAATTAAAAATCCTCAGAATTCTAAAAGCATCTTTTGATCAATGTTTTCTGCTACTAATTACTGTTAAAAATTATGCTTCCATTTCTATTCTTCATTATCCATTTTATCTTTCTCTGTCTTTGTCTCTGTCTCTCTCTCTCTGTTCTTTAATATTGTCTCATTATCCTTGGGGGGACAATTTTGCAATAGTTTAGTGTGGGCTTTGGTCTTTGTCTCTGCTTTCAGCTGGATTGCAAGCCCTTTCAACCTATAGAAGTAGGCTGTTTCATTATGGGAAATTTTATCACATTTTTCTTTGAAAATACTTTCATGTCATTCTTTTTATGTTCTGGGCCTCAGGATGTAAGATATCCTTGATTAATCACATAAATTTATTTCATTCTATTATATATTTTTTTTGTTTTTAATTCTGCTTTTTTGAGAAATTGCCACAAACATTCTAAATCTCTCCTTAATTATTTTCATTATCATATTTTCAATATCTAAAAGTTAATTTCTGTTCTCTAATTGCTCATTTTTATTTCATTTTGTTCTTCTTTCATGCATGTAATGCCTTTGCTCATCTTGCCAAAGATATGATAGTTTCTGTAGAAGTTTTTTTATTAAATATATTTCCATAGAACTCCTAAATTTGCAACTATTACCCAAGTAAACCTCTTCTCATTAAATCTATTTCCACATCACTTTATCTTGTTTTCAAGTTTATCTTCTCCACTCATCTCATAGTATCATATGATACATTTAAGATTAGAGGACAGTAGTATGAGTGATTGAGATTTCTAATTGATTCTCACACTGTTAAAATATTATTAAGGCACAGAATCCAATCATACTGGATTCTGATTTGTGATTTTAAGAAATGTGGCTGACTTAGTCTTTGAAAAGGGATCTCCAAAAATGTTTGTCTTCATGACAGACATGTTCTCAGAAGGTCATTCTACTATAAATATTTATCAGAAGGTAACACTCTGAACAATAATTATAATAATAACCTTTGAATGTTAGCTATTAAGAAGAAAAAAAATAGTATATAAGCAGTGCTTAATTTGGGAGATAAAAGGAAACAATATACTTTTCCCAATCATAGATGTAATGTTGGAAACAATGAAAAAGTTTCCAGCTCTTGTGAAAAGGAATAATCTCAGCTTTTTGTCTCAGTTACTTTAAGAACAATTTTTAAAATAATATTTCTCTGATCACAAAAACAGGACATGTCTATTGTGGAAATTTTGAAATGTGGAATTACAGAAAACTCCAAAGGAAAAAATTAAAATCATCTACAACTACACTACTCAGAGAAATAATCTGTTATGTTTTCATTTTATATATTTTCTGTCTTTACATGTATAACATACATTTGCAATGTTTACAAAGTTGTGAGATAATTTTTATCAATATATAACTAATATCTTTATGTCATTGAAATATTATTTTTAAGGTACTGTATCCAATCATGACTACATCATAATTTACTTAGTCAATCTTCTGTTGTTGACATTTAGGTGGTTTCCAATTTTTCACTTTCATAATAATGCTACAATGAAAAGGATATCCTGATATATAAATCATTTTATACACCATAGTTATTTCCTGGACATTAATACTTATAAATGAAATAGGTAGGGCAGGGGGAATTAATATTTTTAAAACTTCTGATACACCCATCCATGCTGCCCTGTAAGACTTTACCAACAACAATCTGTTAAAGGGTTTGTTGCTTAAAACTTTATTAAAATTGAGCAAATTGATTTATATCTATTTATTTGATGAGTTAAAATGTATCCTCTGCATTACTTTCACACATGATGCATTTCTGCCAACCAGCATGACACTCAAACGTGAAAAAGGAGAACAATAAAGTAACACATCATTATGTTCCAAAGAAGGCAAAATATATAACATTCCTAATTATCCTTTGCTTTTTCAGACATTCCTCTCATTGGTATATATTTTCTTGATAATGGCCTTCAAAAGTGTACTCCGAACTGGATAGCTAACAAGCAACTAATTGAGACTAAATACTGAATGCTTTCAAAATGTCAAGTGATCTCCATCTTTGTTCATATAATCTCGATTTTGAGCTATACATTTCTTATCCATAATATAAATAATTCTGATTTTTTCATTTCCACTTATTTTTTTAAGATAAATAAAACAAAATATGATAAAATATTTAAATATTTTTATAAGCACTGCTGTATTGACAAAGATAAAAAGACACTTTTGAAACTGAAATGTTGGCAGACAAACAACATTAACCTGCCACATATTCAAATATTCTTTTAACAGGTAAATGTTCAATTAAGTACAATAGGGTGGTTTAGTGATATGAATGTATTAAGCACAATAGCACGAGTCATGCCCAATCAAATATATGGAAGCCACATACTCTCATTGATGCTTTATAGTATTTCTCATTCCTTTGATTGCTAACAATGTTAAACATATTTTCATTAAGCGTATTGGTCATTTGTTGTGAATTTCCAGTTTATATTTTTTGTCTGTTTTATTAGAATATTTACAGTTTGCTCATAGACTTATAATTGCTATTTACAAATTCAGAATATAAAAACTGTCATAGTTGATTTGAATAATGATACACAACTGGCCATATGTCTTTAGGTTTGATTTACAATGTTTATTTGTTATTGATCTTCAGACTTTTTAATTTTTATGTTTTTGATTAAATATCTCAATGCTGTCTTTAAGATTTTTCTATGCATTATTACTTTGAAAGATGATTCTGTTCTATTTACATCTATTTATTTCACTGTCTTCAAGTTCTCTTTTGCAGAGGAGGAGAAACAGTTGCTTCTTTGTTTACATTTAAGAGATCTGACTGCAACTGATTTTATGTCTTCATTTAAGGTAGGACTAACTTTATAATTTTCTGCATCATAACCAATTAGTCAAGCACCATTTTTGACTAATCCATTTTTCTCCTCAATTGAAATGCCATCTTATTTTTATACTAAGCATTTATATGTAAATGAATAAATCAGAGAGATTTTACTGTTTGTGCCAAATAATTTTAATATCTGAATATTTTTTTCTTATGAGAGCTAGCCAACTAGCCCATACTCCTATATATAACCATTTGGGAAACCCGGTTGAGTCCCTCAACTCTAGTTTGGGTCAACCCAGCATCAAAAGACCACCCCAAACTCTGCTCAGTTTCTCAGCCTCTCAAAAACCACTGTCTGCAAAACTTCTAGCCTTCACCCGTGCTTCTATTAGCAATGCCTGAAGATGGTGTCAAAACAGAGTTTATGTCTCTGTGTTCTTCTCTCCAGAAACTTGGCCCTCAGATCTTGCCACCTCAGTAGCTCCTCAGGGGCTCCAAACAGATTTTATTTTTCTTCAGCTTGTTTAGGTTTTCTCAGTGCATAGAATTGGTTTAAATTAAATAGTCTGCCATGGCCACAAAAGGAAAAATTTCATTCTTTTTTTCACTAATTTCTGCTTTTATCTTTATTAATTTCTTTAGTGTACTTTGATTTGTTCTATTGTAGTTTTTCTTACTAAGTCGAATCATTCATTGTTGAATATTTAATGTTTATTTTCTTTTTTTTATTGATTTAAACAGTGCCTTTAATGTAAATTCATTTGAACTTGTTAAATATCTGGGTGGTGATCAGCAATATCATAGAAATTTTAGTACTGCAAAATTTATCTAATAAATATTTGATGACTTTCCACCTGGTATCCATTACGCACTTCCTACTTTTCAATAGCACTCATATTTGGTTCAAGTATCTGCTATTCCACATCCAGCTAATTACTCCGAGGGTAACAAATCTCACCCTCATTTCCAATTTTAGGCCTTCAATCTAACAGTATGTTTCATTCCCCTGGCCACAATAATTGGTTCATGAGTACACACATGATCTAATCAAATTCAGTAAGAGTAGTCTCATAATCTTACTTAGAATCCCAAAATAGGAATATTATTTTTCTCCCCTGTATATCAGTGAGAAAACCTCAAACTCTGTTTTTCCTGATAGTTCCTCTTACAACCACGAGAGAAGCCTGTCAGAGACTAACATGAAACATGCATGGAGTTGGACAGAGCTGGAATAGTCACAGAGCAACTGACCTGGAGTCCTGATTAAACCATGCTGGAAGCCCACCTTCCAGCTGGACTTTTAAGTTACTGAGCCAATAAATTCCCTTTATTATTTAAGCCAGTTTGAATTTAATTGACTTTTCTTTTACTCAAAGCCAAATGCATTCTAATATGCTTAGGCATCTAACAAACACTTTGTAGCAAAGGTGACATTAAAGAAAAGGAAAAGCAAACAAACAAATAAGAACTAAGTTTATATTCTTATGACCATATTCACTAGCCCATTAAATAAAAATATAAGCCACTCATTTTTAGCATCTGGAATCTTGTTTTGTTCCTCATCGTATCCCTGGCACTTAGTTTCCAATGAAATTTTTTTTTCAATAAATAGTGCCCGGAACTTTTCAAGAAGCATTCGATAAGTGCATGTTAAATGAGTAAATAGTTATGTATTTGAATACTTTTTTTTCCCCCTGAAGATAGTCCTATCACTTCCAAGTAGTGGAAAGAAAACATTTCCTCAGTGTATAAAATGTCCCTAACCCATGTCCTGGAGGGAATGTTAACACTCAGATGGCCTTATTCAAATGAACTGCTTTGTTCCTAAGATTTCCCAGGTTCAAAGGGTATGTGCATGAACGGTAAGTATAAATCTCAAATACTTATAACAATAAATTTCATGACATGTGGTTTTATAGAATATCAATTCATGGGAATAGTGGCAATATGTAAACAATGCAAAACCAAGCTACAGGACACTTTTGTTTTCTGCCTCTTGTAAATTAGGTTAAATGAGTGGTGCTAAGATCACTTTCAGCTCCAAAAATAATATGAGTTTATGATCCTAGAGCTGTTCTATTATCATCAAAAGCATCAAATCCATTCACACCTCTTGGCCTCTGTGGCACTTCTAGTAGCTCAGTAATCATATTGAGACTGCAAAAACTTAAAGGTCTAGGATTTGCCTGTCCAAGGGATCTAAACCCAGCTGATTAGACATAATGAATCAATCCTCCTCATGCAAGGGAGGACTCACAAAAGATCTCTTTAGTGAGGACTGAGGATGGCGTGCACAGCAGGCAATGTCAGTACAAGTAGACACACTCCAGCTTAGAGCAGGGAGTCAAGTTAACCTGGTTCACTAGCATGGAATGAGTAGGGCTAGAGAGAAAAGGAGGAAAGCGATCATATACTTAGAGACAAACATAGGCAATCTTTTCATAATTTGCCAGTAGAGGAGGGTTTGAGTCTATGCCAGTCTGGTATAGTAGATGCTTGGCCCTCAAAGTGTTTTCCACCCCAACATCTGCCATGGGAAAAGTGACAGCAGCCAGTAAGGGGCTGTGGGGACTTAGAGTCTACAGCACTGAATGGGGGAGGAGTAGCAAGGGTCCTGGGTGGCAGCACAGGTGGCAGCCAAGTGGCAACTTACATGCCAGATGGGAGAATGTCACATGCTGCCCCTTGGCATATGCAAAGCCCATTTCAGGGAATTAAGGAAGCCCTGTACTACTCAAATGGACATATGGTGCCAAAGAAGAAGGTATAAAATTCTACCCTGTGGAAATTGATGAATAAAACCAAATATTTCTTTCTTTCTTAGAGAAGAGCTATAAATGGATTATCAATTATGGTTTTCTAATAAAAAAGACAAAAACTTCCATTGTAATCTGAAGAGAAAACTGCTTGAATGAGCCCATTCTGCAAGATGGCTACACCAGCTTCTTTTTACAATCCACTTTCTTTCTCAACATCAGTTTTCTCTCATTTTTATTGTCTGCTCATCTCAGTTCTAAGCTTTCTCCACAAGTTACTATCTGTTGTGGAGTAGCATTTTCAATCCACCCACATTCTTGTAGGCATGATAATGGATCCTGTCAAATAGGAAATTGTCATTTTAAAGCTACAGGACACTTTTGAAACGAAGACAGTTGAAAAGATGTCATTGTAAGTTAATACAACAGACAAACAGAATCTGGAAAAGATTCTTCCCAAATGTATTTGGACATGAAGAAGGAAGTGGGTCAGAAAATCATGACCCCTGCATATTTAGCCTAATATACATCCTCATTCCAGGCAATTAATTGGAGCTATTAAAATAAAAGTCTAAAGAGAATATCATAAAAAGACATTCTCATAGCTTCGCTTCTGAAGATTCCATAAATAGATTTGAAATAATCTCCAGGGAAACTTTGCAACAGCTTGTGGACTGGTAACAGTAATTAACAGAATCCAAACACAATGTAATCTTAAACACTGTCACCATTTCTTATTTTTTCCTTGAAATTGTGATTATTTCTTGCCAGCTTCCTTGGCTTAAAAGATATATTTAAATTGCCCTACTTCTGCTCCCTGTATATCAAAGGGGGTGGGGGAGTAGGGGGGTGGAAATCAGCCTAGCAAGCCAGAAGGGAAAACAACATTTCTATAAGCATATAATCTTACTTTAAAACTGGCAAAGTAACTGTAAGTGACTAAAAATATTATATCCTTGATTTCCATATTCATTACCTCCACGTGAAAGCATATAATATGTGCTAGCTGCAGTAATCAGCTTTTTATTTCTTACTAAATGAAAAAAAGTTCAAGCATGAATCCTAAAAAGGGGAATTTTACTTAGATATTAGGAATAATTATCTTCCTTAAGGGAACTCCAAAATGCTGAAAGAAGAAACCAGGAAGATTATGGAAATTTAAACGAGATAATAAGGAAGAAAATAACAATTTTTAAGGCTATAGTCTACCGGTAATATTTCCTAGAGAAAAGAAGATGTGAATGCTCTTAAATTCCATAAACTCATCAGTGGCAGGGTGCTATTTTTTTCCATGGGGTGAGAGTGGAGTATCATTTTATGTGACAGAAAATCTTTGCTTAGTAATGGTTCATAAATGTTCTAGGCTAAATTCCTAATTCTTTGTGTTCTTTTGAGCAGCAAGATGATTGTGAAAATTATTTCAAAAGTAACCATTCAACTAATAAAATTAAGTTCAGGAAACAATTATGTTTGCAAGCCACTGGTAAGCATGTGTACAAAGTAAAAATTTGGTGTGGCCCCCCTTTAAAGCATATTTTCTGTTTCACTATGATCTCTAAAAGAATGTGTAATTTTGGAATGCATATGTGTGAATACGTGTGTTCAAAATAAGGATTTTTTTATATAGACACTGTTCCAATAAGTACTTGTATTAGTTTTCTAGCATTGGTATAATAAAATACCACAGACTGGGTGGCTTAAACAATAGAAATGCATTGTCTCACAGTTCTGGAGGCTAGAAATCCAAGACCAAGGTGTTGACAGGATTGGTTCCTTCTGAGGGTTGAGCAAAATAATTTGTTCTGTGCCTGTTACTCATATTTGACAATTAACTGACAATCCTTGGCATTCTTTGGCTTGGAGAAGCATCACTCCAATCTAGATCTATGCCTTCATCTTCACATAGCATTCTCGCTGTGTGCATTTCTCTGTTCAAATTTCCCCTTTTTATAAGGACATCAATCATATTGGATTAGGGCCTACCTTCATTTTAATTTGATTACCTTTGTGAAAACCCTATCTCTAAATAAGGTTACATATCTTTTTGGGGGAGATACAATTGAACCATTAATGTATCCCTCAAAAAAATAATAACATTGATAGAGTAGGAGGTAGAAAAGCTAGCAAGTAAAGTAAACCAAACTGTATACCTATATTACTGTATTATACAAAGACTAGTTCTCCACAATACCAGAACACATGGATGTTTTAATTATGCCCTCAGACTGAGCTTAGTTAAAATTGGTTAATTTTTTAAAATTCAGTTTATATAAAGTTGAACAGACCTTGTATAGATACAGCAAAAACAAACTGCCATATCACTGGAATGACTCAGAACTATAATCACAGGTCACAAAAGCACAACATTTTATTCTTATGATTATAAAATGGGCACCACAAAGAAAACCCTTAAATTTAATAGTTTCTCTATCTGATATGTATCGATCACCTTAGGCACTTCTTGAAACAGTAGAATTTTTTTCAAGTTTTAAAGTAGTCAACTTATTTTGACATAATGAAACTACAAAATATTTCAATTGAAAGGGGACTTCAAAATTGCCTAGCCCAATTAAAGATAGACCTGAAAACTACGTGTCTGAGAGAGTAAGTGACTTGTCCAAGGTAATCTAGTAATTTAGAGTGGAACCAGAAAAATAATGTGAGATTTGGCTTCCCCTCCTGGTTAAAGATGTTCTACTACTGTATCACCATCATATCACCCTTCTCTGGGAATCACCCCTTATATTCAGAATTAGGCCCTCAATGGCCACATAGAACCTAGAAATAACTTTAGAATCTATCACAAAGGTCATGTACTATTTTTTCCACAGGCCAGAACTATAAACACCTTCAAGAACTCATACAAAATCTGTGCTGTCTTAGAACTTTATTTAAATATAGTGTGTAATTTTACTAGTATAGTCTGATTTCTCCTTTAAACTTTAGTTCTTCCTAGATTATGACCATAATTGCCAGATTTTCAGATCTAAAAGTCAGGACACATGTTCTGATAGGAAATGTGTTTACCCAAATATGTTTGTACATAACGATTATTCATTTTGTATTTGGTTCAAAATGATCCTTTTGGAAAGTCTTAAATTGTTGAAGATACTTATGTACATGTGAGAATTACATTTGTGGTGGTATAGCAATGAAACCATAGGATAGAATATTTAACATCAGGATTGCTCTAGATTAGTGGTGGGGGGTGGGTGGAGGAAGGGCTATTAGGAAGCCATAATTACGACAAAAGATTAGAACTAAAGTTTGAATGGGTTGAAAAGTGAGAATGATTGTAATGAAGGCCCTACAAAAACATGGGTTTCTTGAGAAGTGATAGCTAACAAAACTACCCAAGTGAATAATATGGAGACACTTTTGTATATAGATAAATAGCCCTCTCATCAGGGCCTGGAGCAGGGCAAGGCAAGTGATGCACATAGGATATAACAACTCACTCTCATGCTGGACTGAGTGCCTCTTTAAATGTTATTTCCTAGGTGCCACACTTCCCTCACCCTCATTCCAGGCCTACCCCTCATATCCCTCAGTGGTTCTTGAGAGAATTGTTATCTTGCAATACTGTATAGTAATTAATGTGCATATTTATTATTCTGAATCATTGAAACACTAAATGGCTTGAATCATTCTACCCAATAGTGCAGAGAAATACATTAAAAGTTTTAAATAATTTAAATTTTAAGTTTTGGCAAACAGAAGATTAAGCTTAAATTCTCTGAAATATGCAGTCAGTTAGAATGCCTTATCCCTGATTATGCTACACAATTCCCACAATGATTGCCCATTATTATTGGCACATTACATGTAGACCTGTCTTTCCCCTTGGCTGAAAACTGCCTGTGACACCCAAAGTCAGGCTCCAACAGTCGCCACTGTACTACTTGCACTCGCCACCTTCTTCCCCTCTCTGGTCCAGAGTGGTCAACCGACACTGACCCAAGCTGGGTCCATCAAAATCTATGTTCAGAGAATTTTAAGTTTAGGTATAGAGACTAGAAGTCACCGGAATGTGGACATTTATTGTCAAATTATAGAGCCTACATCAGACCCATATATTCCTGCTGTTCGAGTGCTAGTCCTTTGTTTCTAGCCATGGCTGTTCATCATTTAGAGTCCCTATGATGACTCGGCACCTTTTCAATAAATCCGCTTTGGGCTGAAGTTTATCATTAACTTCTGTTCCTTTAACTCCCAAAGCTGAAACAGACATAGACCCCCGCTCCATGATAGGAATTGTGCTAGCTGCTAGGATGACGAGGACAGATGTAATGCAGTTTCCACCTTTTCAAATCTCATAAGAGCATCAATGGTAAATGGTAAATCTCAATTACTTAATTTGTCTGTATTAATATATATGGGCTCATTTCTTTTTTTCTAGGGGGAGTTCCCTTGATGTTGTTTAATGATAGAAATTCTGGGAAGACAGGGTGTATATAAAGCTCTGTGGTTCTGTGTATTAAATATAGGCCTAAGTGATGCTGATAACTTTGTTTTTTAGCTATGAGATATAATCTCCCCCCAAAATGCTCATTTAAGATAGCTTTGATCCTAGTAAAATTTAAATATCAATTAGAGACATTTCAGATGGACAAAAATATTATTTAGAGATAAATTTTAGAGCAGAAACATTTCAGAGAAAAATTTTGTGAAAAAGTACCATAAGTTTTCCAGGTAGTTCACAAAGACGGAAAAAAGTATTTAAAATGTGTAACTAAGTTTTAAGTGAATTTTTTTTTCACACTTTGAAATTACATTTTGCTTTAACCAGGCAAAATCCCAGCAGCTGGAAACTTGTTATGTGTTTAATTAAATGGCCCACACACATGTTTATAATACACAGATCTGCGGCCTGTGAATAGATCCCCGGGGTGTATGGTCAGCCTTTTGCCTCACTGAACTGTACTCTGGAGGTCATGGGAAAGGGGGTACTTGTTTTAGTTTTCTCCTTCCCAGCTCCACATTTCCTCCACCAACTACCGGCACATAAACAAACTCATGTTCAAAAGGTGATGGATTCCACTGACCTAATCCACTCTGAAGTGCCAGACCTGTCCACACCTCCTCTGGATTAAACCAGCAGGTCAGCTCGCCCTGACTGCCCCTGAGGGGCAGTGTAGCCTGCCTCCCCCAGCCGAGTCCATCTGATTGATCGCCTTATGCTCTCTCCTTCCACTGGGAGGGGAGATTCTCTGCACTGACTGGGGCAAAGAGAGCGGTGAAGCTGAGATTCTGATTCTTCCTCAATGAGCTGAAGTTCCCCAGATGGCAGCAAGCGCTCGTCATGCAAATTCTTGGCAGCAGGGAGCCTGTCAAGTGGCTACTGCTGCTTATTGTTCCCACCACTCCCCCACCCCCTCCACACAAACGCAGAAGAAATACCATCTGTCACTGTGGGGCTGAGTGGTACTTTCCAAGTCCCGTAGCATTGCCGCTTAGCAGCCCTGTGTTGTACACGCAGCCCAAACATGAGTTGCCTCAAGATGGCATCTAGTCTCTGGAAGCCTGGAGCCATGGAGATCCATCCCAGCTGGCAATTCCCTTCCCCACCCCTCCCTAGCCTGGCCACCCACCTGGCTCTGTGCAGGGGCAGTTCCTTAGCAGATTTCTCCTAAGATATTTACATAAGAAAAACAGCAAAACTAGTTCTGTTTATCCCTTTAGATTCTGGGAAAGAAATAAGAGGAACTGAATGAGCAAGTTGTCTCAGTCCCTACTGAGTGATGTAATAGCAGATAACTGGTTAAAAGAGCACACTCCGGAACTGCAAAGTACAGCCTTGAAGTGAAAAGGATGCCTAGAACACTGAAATGACCTTTTGTTTGCTCTCCCTTCTCTCTCACAAACATCACATTGCCTAGTAGATAATGAACTCCTTAGACGTAAAAGTTATGTACAAATGAAAGCTGTCACTCAAAAGATTTCGAACTCTAGAGAAAGCTTAATACCTTGCCCATCATTGAGTCCTGAGACCACTGCAGTCATTCAGTAACTTTTTTATTTTTGTTGAATTTTTTGGTCATATAAACAAATGCAAACCAAAGCATAATAATAATACGCCATATCATTTCTGCATCTGTAATGTTTTCTTTTTAATCCCAGGAGTACAGAAGTGAGTGTTCATATGCCTAAATTCAGTTCATACTTCTCTTTTTTTTTTCTCTGTGCAAATCTCCTCTTTTGTTATTATTTGTTGTAACTTTTAGTATTAATCCCCCAGAGACATTGATATCCACAAAGTATACATAATTGCCACCTTTGTAATCTACCTTCCACATATTTCCTTAGATGAACATCCCGGAAAAACATGCTGTTTGGTTTGTACTTGTGTACTTATTTTAAAAATTTATATAAAGTACATTGAACTGTAAATTGTATTATTTTTAACTTTTTCACCAATATTTGCTTTTAGAGCCACCCCTGTTGCTAATCTTCCTCACGCAGGTTGTCACTTTCTCACACATCCTACCCTGTTTTTCACTTCTTTGGGAGGCAGAGTGAGTTCTTGATCAGTAAATTTGTGAATTGCTGGCATGCTCTGCTCTGTTCTGCCTGCTTCCTCATGGCTCTTGGCTACCTGCATGGAGTCCACTTTATCTTCTGCTAGGAAGTGAAGACTCTGCTACTCTGGTTTTCAATTAGTGAGTTCCTTTTGTCCCATACTAAACCACATCTTCCATTGCTGCACCATCAATAAAAGCAATATTTAGACCTTCATCTACTCTTGCTTCACACTTCAAAAGACATGTTTCAAAAACACAAAAAGCATTTTTTCTCCTATAACTATACACTAAAGAAGCTAACATACCTCACCTCAGCATGTTCTAGCAGTGAAACTTCTAATCCTTGCATGCTTTGAGCACCAGCCTTGACCTATTTATGAGACCAGTATTTCTACATTTGTTCCACTTTTCTTAACTGCTCAAAATACTGTACCGTATTCAAATTTCTATTCCTTCTTTCTCTTTATCACTTTTCTTTATTTTTCCAATTTGCTTAGCATCTCATAAATTTAGATCTTTATTTCACTTATTTCCTTACATTTGGGATGATATATGTGCCAAGTGGTTTTATTTCTTTCTTCTAAACCTCACCTTCTTCCTCAATAATAAGGAGGTATGATTTCCTACTACCATCAAAGATTTTCCAACTGGGAGAATGAAAAGATAGCATAAAATATATTACTGTAGACTGTATAATAACTCCAATGTTCTAATTTGTGATATAAAAAGATTGTGCTTCTGTTGTACTTTTTTATACTAATTGGCATGGATACTTAACAAATGTAAGTTCAATTCAATTTAATTCTTAATGATAGTGAGAATATGTATAGTTTATGCTGGAAAAACATAGTGGTTCTTAAATGTTAGCATACCTCTAAATCACCTAAAGGCTTCTTAAAGCACAGGTTTCTAAGCTTTGTCTCAAAGTGTCAGATTCATAAGGTTTTAGATTGGACTATCATATACATTTCTAATAAGTTCCCAGGTGATTCTGATGTTGTTGATCCCGAGATCCACTTTGACAGCCCTTGCTCATCATAGTTATTTTCATTTAATATTTACCTTCTCATAGGCAATTTAATTTTTTATTCCAGATCAAACTTGTATTTTATGTCTTGACTCAATAATCATTATATCTTTAACTTATTTCATACCTCAAGATATTATGTTGAAGTATATGAAATCATTGTTATTTACCCATTTTGAGCCTTAAAACTGAAATTTCATATGATTTAACTTAATATTGAACTTCGCTAAGGGAAGCTTCTTAAAATATTTGTTCCTATTCAAACACGAATCCTCTTGATTATAGCTCTCACATAATTACGCATAGTCCATTTCTGAGACTAAAGAGTCTGGTTAGCTTCCCCAAGTTCAAGTTACATCTTACTTAGTTTCATAGGAAAGAATAATAGAAAGAAAATGTTCTTTGCTTAAAATAAGTATACAGTTAGAAAATTCTTAAAAACCAAAATAAGGTATCTTCACAGGAGAAGACCATAGCCTTTAAGGTTCATTTTCTTAGCTTTGGAAATGGGCTACTTTTCATGTCAAAGTACTAAATAATAATAATAATAATAATAATAATAATAATGTCAGATAATTTATATTAAACAATACTTTTATGGGTTAAATATCAAGAAAATAGAAATAAAAAGACTAAATTTTCTTTAGGATCTATATAAAAATCATAGATAACAATACAATCAATGTTGTTGGATTTAACTCAAAATGCTAAAAAGAAGTATAATTTAAAAAATACAATTATGCAAATTTGAATATTTTTCTAAAATGTTCCCTAGATTTTTTATTCCTTTTCTAAGTAAATTAATGATTTGTATTGTGTTCAGGAGCACGGCAGGATATTTCACCATCTTCCAATCTGTTAAGAGAGCAGTTCCTATGTTATTTTCAAGATCCTGAGAATGAAATTCTTATTTATGGGAGGGCTTGGTTTTGTATGTAGAAAAACAGTTTGTGAGTCTCTAATGAAACCAGTTTTCAAAGACAGGCTTAAGCATTTATCTATGACATTCACACATCAGAAATTGTACCAATCGTCTTAAACTTCTAGCCAATTAGATTAAACAATTCTGCAGCACATGTAGGTATAGCCAATGATTTCATATCTTCGCATTTAAATTGATAGTACTTGGGAAATTTAACTCTCAACAAAAAAATTGTGTAATTGTCCAAAACACGTTCCCTGTTGAATAAGGTTATTTTTTTTAAAGCATCTTGGCAATCAAATGACTATTTTACCCTTGTCATAACATTTTTTAAAATGACAGGATATTTTGTCATTTGTAACTGTGACTTCCTTTTTCTCTGTTCATTATATAGGAAATGTTGTCCCATTCCATCTTCTTTTTCTTTTTCTTTTTTCCCTTTTCCTGAATAATGCCAACTTGGTGCAAACTGGTTAGATTTTGTTTGAATATTTACAGTTAATCTTTGCATGATTTTTGGCTTCCTCGGTTTGCAACCTACTCTATGATACCAGTATCTTATTGGGTGGGATTTGAGGAGTAGAAGGCTTATTTTAAGTTACATTTAGTATAAAGAATATGGACTTTTAAAACAGATAAATGTGAATTTTGATCCTGATTATGATCTGTGACCTTATGCAAGTCACTTATTTTCTCGGAACCTCAGATTCTTCCATTTTAAAATAAATGTATAAAAACCTGCCTCTATATGAAAAAAGTCAACACAGTTCCTGAAATTTAATTGAAATAGAAAGGTTTTGAAAGGCAAAAGTGTAAATATATTACATGAAATGTTATACTTGAAGAAAAGTTTAAAATATCAGACTAACCTGCATGATATATGAAGTTGGTTTGAGTTTTCAGAAGTTAATTCATTCCATGAATAAATATTTTGTGTATCTATCAAGTTTGGGATCTGGCTTGCCTGTGTAGATTTAGATCAGAGTTTAGAGCTACCCACTGAAACAATTCATAGAATGAGTCTCTAAGGCAATATAACTAACTGCCAGGCACTCTGCTACATACTTTGTGCATAATCCACAAAACGTTACTTTGGGATGAGTCTTGGCTTCTCTTTCCCCTAGACTATATTCTAGTACAACATCATGCTGTGAAAAAGAAGGCTGACTTTTGCTCCTGGTAGAGCAGAGTTTTATGGTATTTCATCAAATTTAGGATATTGTATCTTGTAAAACATATTGTTTTACATACCACTAAGAAAGACTATAAAAAAGCTGCCAAATAAATTATGATCCATACTTTTTTTCTCTTAAAATTTTAATTTTATGTACAAGAACCTATTTAAACTTATTCAGGATTATTTATTACTCTGTGCATATATAAAAAGGACAACATATGCAAAATAACACAGGTTAAAGCATTCTACTAAATCATGTCTTGTATAAGAATTAATGTCTGTGTTTTTCTACACAATATCATCATCTGTGCCATCGAGAGCATTGGTGATGCAGCATTTCTTACAAGACAGTTCTATCATTGTGTCCTGAATTTTCTCTTAAGCCACTAAAACTAATTCTGCTAGTTATTATGCACATGTGCAAACATTAACATCCATAATATCAGTGCTACCTAGTCAGCAACTATTGTAAACACACAATTTAAGAGATTAAAAATATGGAAAAAATGTACATCTTAGAATCAATGAAATGTAGTACTTACTGAGTGAGCTATAACTCATTAGGTAGAACTATTTTACTACTTCATAGAAGTTGATATCAACTTTAGACTATGAGAAGATAGTCTTCTATTGATTTGTTTTCTGCTTCATCTTTTCTTTTTCTCTTTCTTCCTTTAGAATTATTATTTTGTCCCTCACTCTCTTAAATTCTATGAAATGGAAACCTGACCACAGTGGCCAAGTCAAACAGGAATATATTTTTCTCACATAACAAGGAAGTCAAGAGGTGGGAGGGCTAGAGCAAGGGGCACCACAATGCCATTAAAGATCCATACTGTTGTCTTTCTTTCTGTAATGGTTCAAATGCTGTCACTTTCTCATGGTTGCTAGATGGCTGTTGCCTCATGGCTCCATTCCCAAGTGGAATCAGGGAAAGGACAAAGGGTGAAAGGCATCATGGAGGCTTTAGTCCTTTTTCATCAGTAAATTTCTTCTTATATCTCATTGGTAAACCTTGAACTATATAACCAAGCCTAATTTCAAATGAGTTTAAAGAGAGAAATATTTTTTAACTTGGAACATCTGATTATATTGGGATTCTCTCAGTAAGAAAGACGAGGAAGATGTTTATTGACTGGAAACTAGCTCTACCTATTATCATTCTCTGGTACCAAATGTTTAAAAGTATGAGTAGTACATTCGCCACATGCACATAGAAGGTTATAGTTTTTGCTCTATTGTATCTAATGCATTTAGGTAAGATTTTACCAGGAATTAAACAGATCCTTGTCTTCATAAAAATCATTAGCTACAAAGTGAAAACAAGTGAGAGACATCAAGATGCTTAAGAAGAATTAAAGTAACACAATATTACAGTAGTTTTCTAATCCAGAACAATGCTTTCCACATAAGAAGCAGTTAATAAATGTGTATAGAATAAACTAGTATTTTTATCCCTTTTCAAAAGATTAATTTTCTATTTTCTATTTCTGTTTTTTTTTTCTATCTCAGATTGGGAGGGAAAAAAACATGAAAATGATATAATAATAATCCTTTACATGTACATTTAACCCCAAGTACTCTCTGCCCTATTCCAATTTTAACTTTTGAAAAGCAAAATTATAAAAAGTACTTATTTTATATTAATTATCAGTTGGTACAGTCATTTTACTAGCATAGCAAACAACATGTCCAATGACGTTATAGCTCAAACAGTTCAAACTTGTATAAAAGTTTTACTCTGAAATGCTTACAGTTTGCTCTTCATCTTTACATGCTTACTTTTTCTCAACATTTTGCTCTTCTCACCAGTTTTTCCTTGACTCTTTCACCCACATATATACTTGGAAGAATATATATTCTTCAAGGGAGTCATTACCCAATATTATGATTCTTTACACCAACAAGGATTAGATATTGTAAACTCTCTCTTTACAACTGTAGACTTCCCATTCTTCCTTTTCTCTGAGTTTCCAATTCTTTTGGTGCAATATTGTGATTTATAAGAAATATATTTGGTCATTCAGATGACCAAAATTTCTTTCTCAGGTATATTTTGTCTTTATCCACAGTTTCTGGTCCACAGCTCTCAAAATCCTTGGAATTTCCTGGGCAGTAAGAGCAATGGGAACTCTTGTCTTCAGTTTGAGTTAATGAAGGTGAATTTTGAATCCTGCCTAAGGGTGGGGGCTGGTTGCCAGGTAATTAGAAAATTAAAATTTTCGGTCCCACCTCTTCCAGGGAAGAGAGAGAGGGGCTAGAGGTTGAGCTGATAGCTAATGGCCAATGACTTAGTCAATCACAACTGCATAATAAACCCTTCATAAAAACCCAAACTGAAAATGTGTTGATTCTTTCAAAAAGAGCTTCCATGTTGGGGAAGCTGAATGTTTCCACGTGCCACTGTACTGGGCCCCAAGCTCCTTTGTTCGGGACCTTGCTCTATGTCTCTTCATCTGACTGTTGATTCATATCCCTTAATATATTTTATAATGAATCAGCAATCTAATGATTGAAAGTTTTTCCTGAGTTCTGTGGGACTAACCATCATCTGAGCCTGTTGGGAAAATGGCACCGATAAACTTGCTAAATTCAAGGTTGCCACAAACCTTAAATATGCAGGAAAAAAAAAAAAAGCACTACCTGTAAAGCACGATAAAGTGAACTTCAATAAAACGAAGTATGCTTGTATTTGGATTTGCTGGATCTTACTCTAGCACATTCCTGGGGATTTGGTTTGTTTTTGCTGTTCTGTAACACTTTCGAGGTCCTTTCTAATAGCCTACATAATCTATATCACTTTTTATCTCCACAGATGTTTTATTGCTAGGAATAGGAGAATATGTCTAAATAACCAATGTATTCCTACAACCCAGCAAAGTATTTCATATAGAAATGCACAATAAATGTTCGTGAATGATCGAATGACATTTCTACTCAGATCTTCTATAGCTCCCCCTTTCTATTAAAAAAAAATTTTTTTAAGTGATGTGCCCATTTCACTAATCATTTGACATGAGCAGACCGCATCCAAGGAGTGCCTTCTTAACTGTTCATGTGTTCAGACTTCTAAAGTAAACATACACACCAAACTTGAAAAACATCCAAATCTGTGTGCCTAGAATCTCTTTCTCCCTTGGCAAATATTGTGAGCTGCCTTCCTGTTTGCAGTGTTGTTTCATTAGGTCATGCAAAAGGCCCCATTAAAAGGCTGGCACACCCCATCAGTGGAATTACAACAAACTAAGTTTCAAAAAAAGTTGGCAAAAACAAACAAACAAACAAAAAAAATTGATCAATCTTACCCCATTTTATAAAAATTGGTCTTCTTGCTTTTCTACTTTCTATGTTTTTATTTCTCAATTTTCTTTTGTATCTTCTCACCACAGTACACTCCAAGATTTTTCGCTGGCCCTTTAATACATTTAACCACCTCTATGCACCTTCCCAACCCTGCTTCTCATTCTCCAAATTGGTCTATCTCTTCTACTGGTGCTAAATATTTATGTCCCTGTGTAATTGTTCTGCTAGAGCTGGTATCTGCTGAAGAGAAAGGGAGTTCCCTTTGTTAATTATAATGGAATGGTATAGATCATAAGCCTGAAAATTATGTCTTCAAAGACAGAATTTAAATAGCAGACAAAATGGATTTCTTTCTCTTCTGCAACCACATTCTCTTGAGTCTAGAATCTAGATATTCTTCAAAGTATTACGGGATGGTAGGAGAAAAAAGATGTTCATTGCCATGTGGAAGTCAGAATGAGAGATAGATAAGGTGGAAAAGCATAAATTTGGACTGGTGACTATAGAGCAACAATAACCAATCAGTAAGTTACCTTTTTAATAATAATTATACTCTTTTGCTATCCACTAGACCTGAGAAAGTTTGTTAAAGGCTACTCCTAGTCACGCTGTGTGGTATTAACAATCCATGACCACTCATTTCAGAAAATGTTAAGGAGAGTGCAGTGCATCCTGAGGCCAACAAGGGTACGGCAATTGTGATTAGTGAGATCCTAAAGGAAAAGGCCAGTTCATGGGATATGTTGGTGTTCAACCCTTGCTATAACAGGATTTGTCCTCTACTGACAACCTTGTATTCTAATAAGAGAGCCAGGGAGGTTCCTACAGGCCATTTTGTGTGCCATTCATTTTGCTGCAGTGCAAGGATAGAAAAATGAACAACTTTGACCAGAAGGAGCTTACATTCTAGGAGGGCAGGCACCCAGTGAAACATACAATTATAACATAGTATGTGACATGATGATATGTACAAAGTGAGGACCTAACTTTCTTTGATATCTTTAAAACTATGGCAATATTTTTTTTTGTCACTCCTTGTTAAGGCTTTCCACTCTACTTTCTTTGTTATACTATAAAAACCAAAAAATTTAAAACCTTTAAATTCTTCCTTCTTTTATAATGTAACAAACCTGTGTTTACCATGTGACATAGTCTGTGGTTTCCTGGGGAGTCTTCAAAGTTAAAGGATTAAATGAGTCATTTTCTTAGAACTTCAATTCTACCAGACTTTTAGAGTAATGGCTTTAATATTAAAATAATCACTGAAATATTATGGAGTAGAATGCAAAATTAATGATCAATTTTTTATATGTCCCTGGAGAATTCAAAGGCATTTTGTGCTTAAAGCAAGGGGCTTTGACTCTATCCCTAGACCCTCAGGAATAATGGAAGCTTAGTGTTACATTTTGAGAAGTCCTATTTAAAGATTTTAAGTGATATCAGCCCACATGCCACTAGCTTCTTTCTTAAAACTATAAAGTGTGCATGTATGCCAAAGAATGCATATAACATATATGTAAGGCATAAAGAATAATAATACAATAAAATACTACATTACCATTGACACTCTCATGTATCCTATTCTATCTTCAACACCAATATCCCAAAATTTTTGTCTATCATTCTGTGTTTTGCTCAACATTTTATGACATATACATGTATCCTAAACAATATATTGTTTTTGCATGGTTCATATATTTGAAAAAAAGTTTTTAAGTACTCACACATTTTTATACTGCTGAAAATAGACATTTCACTCACATTGATGTTGTAGCTATTGTTTATTGATTTTGTAGCTGTATAATTGACATGGTATAAAAATGATAGAAAATGTTTTAGACATTCTCATGTCAATGAACATTTAGGTTGTTTTCAGATATTCACTTTTACATACATTGCTGCAGTGAAGATTATTGTGCATGTTTCCTGGTGCACATGGGTAGAAATTACTCTATCTAAGAGTGATTTTTCTAGGTCATAGGATATGCACATTTTTAACACTACAAAATAGTGCCAAATCATTTTCAAAACTATTTATACTATTTCCTGTCCAAAATACGAGTTCTTATTGCTTCATATCCTTTACAACATTCATTATTGTCTGGCTTTTTAGTTGAAAATGGTATCTGATTGAGAGTTTGTCTTGCACTTCCTCAGTGTCTTATAAGGTCGAGCTTTTTTCATATGTCTCTGAGTTTCCTCTTCTGTGAAATGACTATTCAGGTAGTTTTTTCCCCATATTTTTATTGAGTTGTTTATCTTTCTCTCACTGATTTTCATTAGTTTTTGGTTATGTAACTCATTTTGATTAAACGGGCTGTGTAGACAATCAATGTCAATATTTTCTTATAACAACATTTTTTAATGTGGTTTTCACTTTTGGATTTTTAATCTAAATAAATCTTTCCCTATTTCTAAGTAAGAATAAAGAAGGTAAGCAATTATTTCTCTTTTGAGGAGCCAGTATCACAACAAAGAGAAGCTCTATTGTCTAATTTTCATTTAACAGACTAAGAGAAGCTCTATTGTCTAATTTTCATTCAACATTTATTTTCTCTATAAAAAATGAACCCTCAGAGTTAATAGATTGCTTCTTAGTTGTTGGTAGATTGCAAAAATGATCACAGATTTCCTCCACTTCCTTCCATGTACTCTTCTTTGTGATGTGATATTGCTGCCTCTCTTATCATGAATGATGTCTATCTTTCCATTCCTTGCATTTGGTCCACATCTCAAAATCCACCCATCACCTAGAGTACTATTAACTTCTCAGGGAAATGTAAACATCTTAGCTCCTCAAAAAATATTTCTAAAGTACTAGTCACCTTTTGTTTTGAAAATACTATACATTACCTTCATCTCCAACAGGGTACAGCAAATGATAGAAAAGAAATAAGGTAACTCCCCTGAGATTATTAAACTAATAAGCAAGGAAGCTCATGAAAAAATAATTTGAAATTAAAATTTGGCTATAATACTGTCCCTCACATTTCTTTGATAGTAATGTATTTATGTATTTGTACACAAAATAGAACAAAAATTGTGGCAATTATCTAGATAATTTAGGCTAAGAACCACTTTTACTGATAATAATCCTCACTAATCATAGTCTCTTTTTGGTTTGGCTGTAGTTATTCTGACAGCTGCGTCAATTTTTCTCTTCAGTTTCCATCTATAAAGACAATTCAAAGTAAAAGGAAAAAACATAGTTAAAAATTTAAATACATAGTTCCACGCTTTATTCAAAATTTGTGATATGAAACTTGTTAGACTGGAGAAGTCATCTCAGAAGAGAGATTATTCGACAGTGACCAAAACAAAATTCATTCATAGTATCCTGCTAAAACAATGACTTAGTAGAATCCTGGTTGGATCCTCAATGTTCAGTCTTTATCCAACTTAACTAAGTTTGGCAAAGAAAAAATCATTATTAAATATCTACTGGATTAAGGACTATGGATGGTAGTATATTAGTGGAGTTCATTTTATTTCATTCTTTATTTAAAAAATCCCCTATATGGCAGATACCATTCCACCCATTTTGCAAACAGGTACAGTCATGATTTTTTTAAAAAAGATAAGAAACTTGTCCAACAGCAAATATTTAGTACATGAGGAATCAGATTGTTCTTCTTATATCAAGCTCAATAATCTATCCATTATAGAGACACAGATGAGAAAAATTTCTAATTAAAGAATTGAAAAGTAGTAATTTTTCGTGGTTTTCTCTTTTTAGTGTTAACAGCCTCTAAAAAACAGGAAATTGTCTCTAAATTAGTAATATCAAAAACATTTAGAAACTTCCTTTTTAATTTCTGTCCCCCAAAATCTTGCTAGTAAATTAAAAGTCTTAATTACTTTGTAAAGTCAATTAGTTTGGCTCAGCAGACTAAGGAGAGATTAAGAGGGAAAAAAATTAGAAAGAATAATAAAATCATATTTGGGAATCCTTATACTTCACAAAATTTGTTAAATCCAGTAGGTTGTTATTGTTGTTCCCATTTTGTGCTAGGCACAAATAAGTAACATTATCATGTTATAAAACAAGCCTAATATTTGAATTTTTTTTTAATTAAGAACTTAATAAAGGCCTAATCCTTACTTTGAAATGTACTAGATATAGTTGTCTAAACCATTAAATTAAGCACGTACAAAGTAGATAAGATCTCAAAGTGATTCTGAAATTGAAAATTTTTCATATGTGATTTGATGTCTCTCTTGGTTAAGAACTACTGGATTATGTGTCAACCTGAATTTGCTAGAGCAGTATGTCATCCATGATTCTGGTCCACATACCCCTCATTTTTCATCATACGTGTGCTACTATTTTTACACTGGTTCTACATTAGCCTTTCATCTTCTCTGGCCATTTCTACATATGAGTATACCAACATTACAATTACTCCCACGTGCACAGTGGAAGGGAGGAATAAAAAGCCTTCCATAGGCTAGGCTTTAAGCTGGGAGGTGTGAATGGGAGGATGGACTCTACCATCGGGGGCCCAGAGCCTTGTAAGTTCTCTATATGGCCCATAATTGTCATGGTTCAGTCCCATGTTCCAATTCTCTCTAGTTCTAAGGAGCTGTTTGTTTTTTTCACATACCTTCCCAGTCTTCTCTCATGCCTCTCCTATGTTGATCACTGTGATGACCAGGAGGGATACCATAAAACAAACATAAAACAAACTCTGATATTTATATTATTGCCAAAACTAAGACCATTGCTTTGGGCAGCCGAACTCTAAAACTCAATTGGTTCTTTCTAATAATGTCATACCAGGCAAGAGGTTCTATGAGAATATAATGGAAATTGTTTTATGGCTAATATTGCTCATCATACTTTAAAATGTTTCTAGATAAACATCCTTGTAGCTCTGATTTAGAACATGGAGTTCTGGGTTTCCAGACTTATATTTCTCTGTGTGTTTGGGATTAGAAGTGAGAGTTTCGTTCTGTTTTGTTTTGTTTTGTTTTGTTTTGTTTTGTTTTGTTAGCAAATGTTGCTCTAGCCCACCAACTGTGGGTCAGTCTGTCTACCTGTGGACAGAGGATAAGTACCCACACTTGAAAAAATTCCACAAAAGGGCATTGACTTTATCCTCTAGCCTGTTGATGAGCAAAACATTTAGAATGACCCTAAATCAATTACAGGAGACATCTGCACTCCATATTCTCTCCAGAATGCAATCCCAGATATTCTGCCATTTAATTCTCCTGAAGAATTTATTTACAAGTCATAGTAATATCATTTATGGAAGATTTCCTGTAGGATATGCAATCCTACAATTGCAAATATATGTGTGTATGTGTGTGTGTAATCTATATGATTTACATATTTTATGTACATATAGATTTTTTCCTAAGATCAAGCCAGAACTTGAGAGGCTATATATTTACACTACACTGTTTACTCTTTTGTAGGATTTCTCATACTGAGTGCACTTTGAATTGTACCATCATCAGCCATTTACTTACTTGGCTTCTTCTGACAAAGACATAAATCAGCAATTCTTTCAGGTTAGCTCAAGTAATAAGCACAGTCAGGCCCCAGGGAAACCTTCTATATCATTCAGAAACCCGCACAATTCCAGTGATCTGCTCTCAAACGCCAGCTCTGCAGCAGGAGCTTAATGATGATACCATTTCCATCCTGGAGGAAACATCACCTCATCCTTTGCTCTGTGTGTTCTTTGTACTTTGTGGCTATTTATTGTCTCTGTTGCCTCTTGGCCTTTGCATCTTAACTTTTTTCTCTATGTCCTTTGGTTCCTGTTCGCATTTCCAAATAATTGCCTCCTTTTGTGCGTCTCTTATTTTCAAACACTCTGAAAGAAAACACCCAATTGTTTCCCCTCAACTTCAGTCATCTTTTCTTAGCAAAGCCTTTTTTGTTGGATGGCCTTGTAGGCCACTGGCCAGTCTGTAAACATTAGTTACTCAGGAGTCAAGTGCCCTTCCCATTCCCAGGCCAATTAGCTGTGGCCATAATGTTTGTAACTAGGAGGTTTGGGTTACTGGGTGTGTGTGTGTGTGTGTGTTAGGAGGGAGGCTATCTGGTACAGAGCACAATTATTTGTGGTCAAGCCAACTGGCTATTTTCCTTTTCTTAGAGGAGATCTGTAGCCATTGTAAAAAATTTGAGTCTTAGTCTGTCCTTTTTCGCACTGAGAAATAGTATATAAAATATTTGTAAGATAATTAATATTGCATTTATTATAGGAATGTTATTGGGATTGTACCACGACATGACACCAGGTATCTCTCACACAGATACATAAGGGAAACTTCTCTTACATCTCAATACAAGTAAAATCCTGGCTTATCAATAGTTTCTTTTGGCTCTGAGCTTATGTATACCTCGAATTTTGTAAATAACACTCTTTGGACTTCATAATAAAAAATTCAAGGTTAAATTTGTGGAATACTTCCTGCACCAATACAGGATTTTATGGTTTTTATTTAGAGCTTACCTACTCATATTTTCATCTTGTTTTCTTTTTCTGTCTTGATTTTTGTTTCACCTATTCATCCACATTGGTTTTATTTTTATCTTTTATCATGATATCTACTTAAGTCACATCAAATATTAATTTCAGAAGAAAGGAAATATAAAAAATGACAAAAGCTGTAATTTTGATTAACATAATTGTTTCATTAAACCATGAATTCTTAAAGGAAAGTGATCATATCACCTTTGTATCTATAGAATTTAGTCCAGTTCTGGTCCACAATAAGTACTCATTAAGTTTGTTGAATGAATGAATGGTTCAATAATTTTTACCACAATGTTGGACAATGATAAATATCATGCTGCAAATATTGAATAAAATATGCATTTGGAAATAAAATTATTTTAAGGAAACGAATATTCTTGATACAATCTTGGTAACAGTTTTGTCAGATCTCAAATTCTGATTCATCGTAGCTACAATATCTCTTTTATTTTCATCAAACAACACTACTATAGTAACTAATATCATGAAAGCGAGATTCATATAAGTTCATGAAGTTTGTGGGAAAAAACATGAATTACAGTGAAGACAAATGCCAATACTTTAAAAGTAATTTGCAAATTCTTTTAGTAATCATTTTGGCATTACTATTCATCATTGTGACCTGACTTTGAATGAAGTTGTATTTTCTTGTTAGTGTCCTTTGAAATATGTAATTCCATAAGCATTCCATTGTGATGAAAGCTCTTGTGTCCATCCAAACAGAGAAAACACTGTATCGCAAGTTACTCATGGTAAGTTTTTGGCAACTACTTAAAGGAGACAAATAAGAGGAATTTAATATAATTCAATCAAAGACTGGGTAATACACATGTGAGAAAAACAAGGCTGAACAGAAAATTAGTAATGTCACCATTATCACTGACTGCAATACTTGACAGTGGTTTAGAACTGGCTGGAAGGAATGCATTGTCTAGCCTGAAATGACAGCTAATTAATGTGTGACTACTGAAGTTAAAGTAAAAACTTAGCCATATTAGACATTAGGAAATCTGGCATGAGAAGGTCATTTCATGTTTCTAGAAGGATAAACAGCTAGCAGAAATTTCTTTTTATTGGTCAAGAAAGCTCAAGAATGCCATCAGTGTCCTAGGGCCTGCTCCTGTGTTTGCTGTACAGTTACAACATGTCGCTGAGGATAACGTGCTGCACCACGTTCAATGGCAGCGTGGAGAGAAAAGCAAGCCTTTCCCATTGCCGTTCCTGCAGTGGCCCAGCTCTAACCACCCTTTTATACTCAAAGATACAGACCCTTGACCTTTTCTACTTAAAACTGAAGTGCACGATCATAGGAACTAATAGTCTACTACATTCCAGGTTTCTCCTGGAAGTAGTGACTCATCCTTTTGGTTTCAGGTTCATATTCCCAACTTTTAAAAAAGAAGCATTACCGAGGGGGAAATTTGGACTCATAAAATTCTGCACTAATTATATACTGACTCTGCACTATTAAAACAAAGCCTTTTGACGAGTAGACATCAGATACCTTTCAGAAGGGGGAGTCCTGGCTGTTTTTCTTACAGCGCCCCGAGAAAGAGCACTGATCCTCTCTCTGGCTGCAGCCTTTGTTTCCAGCCCTTCTTTTTCAATGGTTGTCATGGAATCAACTTATTAACATATGAAAAGCCATACACAACTCTTTTCCATTTAGCCCTACCTCCTCCACAACCAAAAGCCTGTTGCTAAAGCCTTAGTCCTTAAAATTCATGTAAAGGAGGGTGGGGTGTGAGAACAGAAATAAAATTGTGGGTGAAAAAACAAAGATGTTTTTAACTCGCATCCTCTGGGACAAAAATGGTTGATTTTTAGATTTAGAATTTTTTCAATTTCTGTCTTTTTACTGCATCTTTCCCCAGATTATGACAACTGTAGTCTCCTATTCTGTTACAACTGATGTATTCACCAGAATTGATTTTAATTACCTCATGCATCAGAGGATAGACATGAACAGTTTTCAAAATACTATGACAACAGCTTTTGCTTAATTTAGAGTTAATTTCAATGACCAGTACTCATATTTTCTTAAAAATTTATTTTAAATTTCCACATTAGCTCAAACGTGACATAAAGTTTTACTTTTCAAAGTGATCTTACTGGTTATCTGGACAGCAGTGCATGAAGAAGGATAAGATTGTGTTTGCTTTCATGAGTTGTCTTACCCTATATCAATAAGCTACTTCTTGTCTTCCTTTGTGTATGTAGTCAAAGTGATATATTGTTTTTCCGTGTAAAAATAAATCTTGCCAATTCCCCCCAAATAAACTTATGTAACTGACTTAGAAAGACTGAGAATGCTAACAGTTCTTATTACAAAAACAACAAAAATTTCATGAAGCACATTATTCTCCATATACTATTGTCATATAGACTGTCATACAGAATAAACCCTAAATACCACGTGGAAAATATGGTTGCACAGCATATAGACTTAACTTTCTGGCTTTCAGGCAAATTCTCAACTCAATAACTCTTAGTAAACACTTAGGTTGAAAAAGATAATGATGATAGTTAAACAATTAGAGCCAAGTGCTAAGTACTAAGAATTTTATATGATTGGCTTATTTAATATTCATAACAATCTTAGAAACAAAAGTTGACTACTTATTCAATTTGAGAACTTTTATACTCAATCAGGAAAGTTCTTTTAGGGAAAGAAATTCTCATAAAAAATACTCTGTCCAAAATTTACCAAGTTAGTTTGAATAAACCACTTGGATATTCCACAGATAATGTTAAACAGGATTCCTTTGGTTTCAGTGGCAAACAATAAATTCAAACAAATAAGTAAGAAAACAAAGTAGGGAAGATAGTTATTGACTCTTATAACTGGAAAATCCAAGAGAGGCACTGACTTGCAGCATGTCTAAATCTGGGGATCAATAAGCATTCAATATTTTTCTGATCCTTTCCCTCCTTCCTCATTTTCACCCTTTATCTCTTGGCCCTACTCTCCTTGAAAGTTCTGCCTTATGCTCTATTACAATGAAGACTCCTTCTGATAAGCCTAAGAAAATGGCTGAAGGAAGTTCCAGATTTACATCCGCTCTGTTCAGTAACCCTAACAGAAAGAGGTCACTCATTCCTCCTGGTTCCCACGTCACAAAACCAGGGAAAGATTCTGAGTGGCCCTGGTCAGCTCATATACCCACATTTTAACTGTATCTCTATAGCTAGGAGATTATTAGGCCAGTCTTGTCCCTACCTACTCCCATGGCTGGAGATGCTATAACTGTTATCTAATAGGAGAGATGAGAATGCATCTTGGGAATAAATAAAATCAATAGCTAACTATAATCCACACAAGCCTTTCCTCCCTGTTTGAAATGAAATAGAACTCATTAAATCAGGCTTTCTAATAACCAGCTTTCTTTTTTTTTTAATCTTAATATGCTTTATTTATCCAATAGATACAATATAGTATCATTTCAACATGCAATCAATGTAAAATTTATTAGTGAGATTGTTTACATTATTTCAAAATCTGATGTATCATACTTACAGCACATATTTCAAGTACTCCACAGCCACATGTGGCTAGTGGAGACCATTTTATGCTATGTGAAGTCCTGTACAAATTGGACCAGTGATGGAGAGACATAGTGGAGGCCCAATTTTATTGAAATGAAGCACTTTAAAAATCAGTCAATCAAAATATTTACTTAGTTCCTACCATTTGATTCACACTGTACTTTGTGCACTGGGAGAGAAGAAATGAGAGGCATCAAGGTTTTCAGATGATAGAAGTAACATGCAATAATTAACACACAGCCTGGAGGGTAAACTGAGAAATAAATTGGTTCTTGTCCACCAGAACAATCAATAAGAAGGTGATAAGGCAATGAGTTAGCTTGTGTGTAAATAAAGGAAGCCTTGAGCTTCCGACGCTTCCTCCGCTGCTGCCCTCTGGCACACCTGGATTGTGATGTTCTGCAAACCTCTCTGGTAGCAGAGGTTAGACACAGGATTTGGCTTAAATTAACTTGGATTGTTATAAGGAATCTGTAAAATGCTATCCTTGTCTCCTGCCCGCTTATCATACCACCAGGCTTGAGACAGATGTTTAAGCGCCCAAGTGATTTTTAAAACTATCAGGATTTCTTTGCAGCCTCCATGTTCTTGTGGTTTTTACCTATCAAGCATCTGGGAGAAAGATGTTGTATAAGGGGAGCTCATTTCCCACTTTATGGCATCTTATCACCTTCCTAGTCACCACACAAACAGAAATGAATGGAAATCATGGATGTGAAAATCTAAAACATGTCTTCATGTGTCAGCCTGTACGTAAGCCATTCTGTCACACAAAAAGGCCTGTGCAGACAGGAAATGCCACTATTCCTTTCAGAGCTGTCAAAGCCTTAAGGAGTTTCTGCAGTTTTGATTCACCTTAGTTACTGGTCCATCAAGTATTTTTACTCTCTATATTGAAACGTTTCTGAGAGTTGCCCATTGATAATCAGGTATCACTATAATTACTTTTAAAATTACAACTTTGGATTTGAAAGTTCAACTAAAAATAGCTCGGTTGACCAACATGCAGATGTTCCTATTGTCAGTGAATTATATTTTACTAAAGATATTTATTATAAACTCATATTTCTCTTAATAAATAAAAAAATCATTAAACACCTATCTTTATTTCCTATCTCCCATATGGAGTCCCTCCTTTTGAATTAAATATTCCTCTTTCTTTAAAAATCAGTTTTAAGTACATCCCCATGAGGAAATTTCCCTTATTAAATCTACTCCATCTTAATCTATCTATCACTTTAACCTCTATAGAGATTTGCAAGAATTAGTAGATAGCTAATCCAGAAATAATTATTGAACATCTATTAGATGCTTAGCACAGCAAAAGTATGTGGAGAAATAGAAATAAAAAATATTAATTCTAAAAGATATTTGCACACTGATGTTCATAGTAGCATTATTCATGATGACTAGAACATGGAAGCAACCAAAGTGTCTTATAATAGATGATTGGATAAAGAAGCTGTGGTACATGTATACAGTGGAATATTACTCAGCTATAAGAAGAGATGAAATATTTCCATTTGCAACAATGTGGATGGACCTCTAGAGAATCAGGCTAAGTGAAATAAGCCAGACAGAAAACGTTGAAAATCACATGATATCATTTATATGTGGGATATAAACCTAAAAGCAACAAATGAACAGGACAAACAGAGACTCATGAACATGGACTATAGAATACTGGTAAACAGAGGGTAGGGGGAGGAAGGAAAAGGGAGGTAGATGGGGTAAAAAAGGGTCAAATATGTGGTGACAGAAAGAAATCTAACTGTGGGAGGTGAACACACAATGTAAATATATATGTGCCTTACCGTTAAAATGTACAGCTGAAACTTACCATATTTCATAAACCAATGTCGCCATAAAAAAACAATAATTAATTAATTTAAAAAAAAAAAGAAAAAACATTAAGACATGGTCTTTTCCCTTAAGAAGCTTACTGTCTTACTGAAGAGATAAGATTTACACATAAGATATATTTTAAAACAAGGCAATATATGGCAAACTTGCTAAACTGTACAATTCAGGTACAAGTAGAAGCATTCTGTCCTTTCAAAGACCATCTACTGTATGCCAAGCAATGACAGATTCTGGCGATATTAAGATAACTAAAGCAGAAAAGTGTCTTTGGCAGGGCTCAATGTCTGTGGGGAAAATAGGCGCATAGACAGATGATTATAATCACTGTGTTGAGTGGAAATCGGAATCTCTATATGGGGCTCTAGCAGCACAGAGGAAGAGAATTCAGCTCAGGCAGGAGTCGGGTTACTCAACTTCAGCACCACTGATTATTTGGGTCTGGGTAGGGGTAAGAGATTTACCTGTGCATTGTAGGGTACTTAACATCGTCCATTGTCTCTGTCCACTAGATGCCAGCAGCACCACTCTTGCTGTCCCACCCCATACCACACTTCCACTCTTACCCCAGTTGTGATGATCGGATTCTCCAGATATTAACAAACATCACCTGGGGAACAAAATTGTTCCCGGTTCAGAACCATTTGTCTAGAAGGATCCAGAAAAGTATTAAAGAATAAGTAAGATTTTGCTAGGTCACACATGCAGTTGGGAGATGAGAAACAGTGTAGGAACAGTATGTGCAAAAGTAAAGTGCTACATTGTTAAAGTATAAAGAGCAATATTCTCTGGTTCAAATACTCTGGAAAGATGAGACACATAAATAGATAAATAAGCAAATAAGTAACATGCACAGATATTTGCAGAAGAGCAGAGGCAGAAGTACCACTTCCAGAGGGTGCTAAGATCTGCTGGGCTTTGCAGGGTTTCTAAGGTGGCGTGGGAAAACCAGGCAGCAAACAGGAAGTGTTCTATGCGAACAGTCTGGAAAATTGCCTAAAGGGATCTTAGAGGAAAGAGACCTAAATCTCAAAGGCCCCAGTCATTTATGATTTATTTTCTCATTCTTAATAAATATTCACTTTTGTACCTAATTTTGTATTCTTTATCATAAAGGGAACTCCCCAAATTGTATTAAATTCCATTCCCCACAACCTGAATCTGCCCTGCTGAGGGCAGAGGCTTACAATTAATTACTTTGCCACAAAGATAGGCCTTGACCTGGGCTTTGAATAGAAGGCCCTCCTGCTGAGCAGAGAAAGAAATTATATTCCAGCGGGAGAATTCTGTCTCTGGGATGACTTAACTGCGGACTTTCCCAGAAACGAAGGTAGACTAGATGGCCAAGAAAGATCCTGTTCTGTCTTGTGATCTTGTGATTTTGAAATATCATATACTTACATGGCGTAAGTATACTGTAATGTCCTTCCTAAGGGATTTTGGGGGAGGGGTAACTAGATTACCCTTTTAGACAATGATAAGGACGACCAGCATTCTACAGCTGGAGATGATTGATTGCTGCAGTGGTTGTTAAATATTAAATATTTAGAATTTCACCCTGCATGGAGCGCAGTGGCAATGCCAGTTGAAAGTTCTCCTGCCTGCCACCAGCAGAACCTATATAGACCAATCTTACTCACAGCTCCAGGCACAGAACCGATAATTAGCTGTACTACAGGGGCCCAGTTATTCCATAGATGAATATCTCCTAGGCCATAATAGTTTTGAGTTCTCTGACGTAGGCACAAGAGCTAATACCCTGGCATATCCCTGGCATATGAGAAGCAAAATCACTAGGCTGGACCCACTGGTTATCAATCTTGACTGCACATGGAATCACCTAGGGTGCTTTTTAAAAATACTTGTTTCCAGACCCCACCCTAAACCAATTAAATCAGAATCCATATGTGTGAAGTCATGAGGAATCTATCCCAAGTGATATCACTATTGAATTGAGAACCATTACAGCTAGACATCTGTTCTCATTTAGCATACAAAGCAAAGAGTATCTTGCCCTGTTGTACCTCCTGTAGACACTATAGCAAGTATACACTTTCTAACATATAAACACCACAAAGGATGTTTATACATACTTTACATATATTATTCAAAAATTCGAGTAATAGGGCTCACTACTCTATACACTTTACTTATAAGGCCCAGCCTGCTTTCCTTTTAACAGTGCTTCTCTCTTTGTGGGAAAAAGAGTCCATGAGGCCAAGGCGATACCCCACCTCAACCATGCTTTGAGTTCTCAGGACCTCAGAATTTCCTTTCCAATCAGTCAGCGTTTCCAATCAGCTAGGATCTGCATGAGTCCTCATTCTTCAATCTGTCCACCTGAGTGCAAACTGGACACACCTCTAGGCCAAGCAGTGGCCCAGTTGGGCAGGAAGTGGGTGGGGGGGCGGGCTGTTGGAAGTATTAGAAGTATCAGTGGAACTTGAACACATGGAGTAGAGTGTCCTACATGAGTGTGAGAGGCCACACACATTGCAGGATGGAGCCAGGGTATAAAGAGATGGAGGTGGACTTAGTGGTGTGGGCAGTGAGAGACCAGCTCTCACTGGCCATTGTGGTCCAGATAGAACTCCAAGGAGTCAGAGAACTCTAAATTTGGACCCAGCTTCTATATTACCAATAAAAATGTTTGTTATGAAGCGCAGAACTTATTTTATATTTTATTTAAGAGTTTTCAAGCTTGGATGATAACTTTTAAGTATTTAAACATATGGCATGTGGGCCTCCATTTGCAAATGTTAGAGGCAAGCCCAAAGGACACATTGCTGCCCACTTTCCTCCAGGATGTTTTCTTATATGACATCAACAGCCATGGAAGCTTTCCAAGGCTGTTTAAATGCAATGAGAATGTGGTCCATCAAAAAATTCTGTCTGGTTTTATTGCACATAAGTGGTTGTTAACTCTGGCAGTCTAACCAGATTCTTCTATGTTCTCATTGTTCTGTCAGCCACCCCAGCCAAATCCTAATGGAGTAATGAGTCTATGCCTATGAGATTTGAGGAGGGGATGAGGGAACTTTAAGCAAGCAAATCACAAAGTGTCCCAGCTGAAAGACAGAGGCCTCTGTGCCTTTGACTTCATTTTTAAGTCATTTCATTCAGGGGTTGTTTTTTGTTTTTTTTCTTGGTTGGTTTGGGTTTGTTTTTTTGACAATGGGAAAGAAAAAGAATGGTTTCTGCTTTTCCTCTTGTAAAATCTGGAACTTAATAATTACTCTGGTTCCTTAGGAACACTGCAAGGAAGATCTCAGCGAGCAGGCACCGTTTAAAGCCTGCATATGAAAATGCATAAGAAATCATCATTCCCCCTCCCCCTCATTCCTTAATCTGGCAGAATTTACTGGGGCTTTAAAAGGGAAATGTGACTATGCTTTAAGAGAAGCTACAATAAGGAAGTGGTGGGAGTTGGACAGAGAAGGCCAAGGGCAGAATTCAATTTGCACTTTATAAATCTGGCATTGGTGTATGTGAATTGTTTAATGAACTGGCCTAAGTCAGGCAAAGAAGAAACTTATAGCAAACCAAGAATACTCTCAGGAAACCAGGCCTCCAGTGAATTAACTAGGTACCCAAGGGAAACCCTAGAATCCATGCAAATGCTATGGAGACCACTCAAAGGGCCTCTGCAGCTGCCAAAGCAGTTCATGGATACTGTACATCAAGGGGGTGGCTTGGCCCTGAGAGGAAATGAAAGTCCCTGAGCCCAAGCCTCTGCAGAACATGGCACAGGCCCCAGGACAGTCTGGGGCCCCTCCAGAGGCAAGGTGGCTCAGAGATATTGCTGGTATTTCAGTGAGAACACGCAGGCAGGAAGGAGGCTAGTGTGGGAAGTCGCCCTCACACAGATGTTAGCATAAAAGCGCTTGTTTACTTGGTGATTAGCATCGTGAAATAAGAGGCTCAGGTTTCATCTGCTTAGGGAAGAATGACTATTTTCCCCACTGTGCAGCCTTGGTCATGACACTGAGAATGTGCTGTGCTAACTGGCTTCCCAGATGCCTCTCTCAAAAAGGTGGGGCTCCAGATTCAGGTTGGGTCATCTTCCCTGGTGCCATGTATGTGAGGAATGGGGCCTTGTCTATACTTCTGCATTTATATAATGAGTAAGTTGCTGAGTGGCAGAAGAGTGACTCATCAGCCAGACTCACCTCAGAGTCTCCTACAGAAAGGTCACCAGCACTGTCTTTCTCCTAATGCCACTGGAGGGGTTGGGGTGGATGGATCTGCTTAGAGCTTCTTGGAGGTGGAGGTGGGAGAAATTAATCAACACTCTCTTTTCACTACAAGTGGACCTACCTCTGGCTAGAGCACCCATATTGTGCTTACTGTGGAATGATTACTCTTCATGCCTTAAAGCTTGGAATCACTGGGTTATTGAATCATTCTATTCTTTTCCCCAGAGAAGTCTGAGCCAAGAGGTGTTTGTGTAGTGGAAAAGACAGGAATTGTGAACACAAAGAATTCTGAATGCTGGTTCTTCCACTTCCTAGCTGAGTGATCGTGGATAAGTTATTTAAGAATCTAACATATAAAATAAAGGCAATACTATCAATTAAATAACTTAGTATTAGAAAGCTTATATTAACAGGAAATGTGCTTTTCAAAGGAACTGGACCCTCCCTCCCCATACAAAGCCTTGGAGCCCTGTGGGAGCATTAGAGCAGATTCTACTCCGAAGTATGATGCTTCTTTCTGCTCTCCCAATGAGTAGCTCTAGATGCTCCCATTACAAATATTATTGTCAGTATAAAACTGTCAGGGAAAACTATTTCAGAAAACAATCTGAGGAGTTCCTTCTCTCCCTCACCTTCCTGCCATCCCACCCTGCCTTCCATGTCTGCCACACAATATGATAAGAAAAGGAGTTGGGAAAATAGTGTCTGGGGAAAGGATGAGGAATGTGGCTGTTCTGGGAAAGGGGGCAGAGGCAGTCAAAAGTCATGACCTTGAAAAGACATTAAAGGTGGTCCTAGGGAGCTGCCTCACTTCCTTTTGAGCTGGAACAGCTAGATGGTTTCAGAGGGGTATTCTGAGACTAGTGCTCTTACCAGCTTCCAGCTGCCCTGAAGGTATTCCAGGAATGGGACACTTTCTACACCCAAGTCTCACTACTTGAGACTTCACTCACTAACTGTGAGCCTAGAATCACTATTTTTAATTACATGTGTTGACTGTCCTCTATGCAGTGTGTCTCAGCTGGAGAGGCATGCTCTCCTCTCTTCACCCCCCTTTCAAATTCTTTTCTGGGTATCATATATATGCTTTATCTTTGCTGCCATAGAATGTCTGTTGTTATCATTAGTCCCAGTTATTAGTGATATATGCACTAGTGTTTTTTAAAAGTTTAAATGCAACAATAACTGATAACATGCCTGATCATGTTCAGAACTTAGATAAGATGCATGAGTAGCATAAATTGCATTCAATGCTAAAAGTGTGTACTGAGTGTGCAACGAGTCCATGGAGAGGGAGGCGAGGAAGTATATATAATGAGGACATTAGACAGATAGAATAGACTGCTCAGACCTAGAAATGGATTGATTAGAATTACACAAGCATCTCAGATCTTTCACAGCAATGAGAAATTTTTATTCTTTCTTTGTCTCATCTAACTTAGGGATGTATCAGAAATTCCCAGAGGTGGAGTAGAGGCACCTCTACTTTCCCTTTCCAGGACTGACTTCACTTTGCACACATGGAGATTTGGTGTGTTATTGGCAAAAGTGTATGTTAGGGGCCCTACTCTTGACAAATTGTTTACAAAGCTTACTGTCAGAGGAGCCTGAGATGGGAGGGGAAGAAAAGAATGATCAGTACCATGTGGCTTTTCTGCCTGGGTCCAGAGAATAGGATGACTACTCTAAATACTAGAGACAGGTTGGTTTTCTGAAGCCTTGGTTGGCATGGGCAAACACCATCTAACTCCTTAACCCAGTTTCTAAAAGCAACTAGAACATTCATCATGAATATTTAAAACAAACAGTAACCAATACCAGCAAATAAGTATTAACCCTTACTTCTGTGGACATTGGTATAAAATAAGCCTCTCAAGCAATGATCCACAGGGACAGGAAGAGAACAACATAGTCATCTCAGTGATGCCTGGGAGGAGAGTAGAGTAGGAGTCCAAAGCAGAACTCCCACACTTCTTCATCCTGGCCACCCAGCCCCAAATCCCCAATGGTCTGGGAAGTCCCTTCCATGGCCCTTGGGCGAGTGCTATGTAGCATTATTGTTTACAACATGTTCATATGGCCACAAAGCTACATTAAGGGTGGTACCAGTCACCTTGGCAACTAATAGTCACTAATCTATAAGGCCACCAAAATATCACAGGAATCAATGTGCATCGATCTCATTTCCAGTGTCCTTGAGAGGAAGAAAGAAAACATTCCTTACTAGGACAAATCTATCACACTTGAATATCTTTGGAAAATGGGATGATGGTCATCAGCTGAAAGTCATGATCACAGATAGCTGAATTCTGACAATAAAAAGTGTTCAACACATTTCTTGTTATAGAAATGCTTTATTACCTAAGTTTTAAACCCTTTACTATGCTATCAACAAATTGAGGCTTTGAAAAAGTGCAGAAGAAAGAAGTAAAAAAAAAAAAAAAGAAAGAAAGAAAATAAAAAAGAAAATAGGAATAGAGTTGCCAATTTTTTTCAACAGAATGTTCTTATTAGGCACTGAAAGGTAATTGATAAGAACCTGGTTTGTACATAATATTTAATAAAAGACAATTCATTTCTCTACATTCCCACTAAGATAAGACAAAAATATTGGGCTATTTTTAAACATTAGTTTGAAAGAATATTAAATCAAGCATTGTCTCAAGTTGCCTGCAGGTCCTAGTCAACCCCTGTGCTACAGTCACAAAAAATTTTTTCCTAAAATAAATAACTGAAGATCTACTGAAGTTGTTCATGAGCCAAATATAGCAGAACCACTGTCCTAGAGACAAATGGGTATTTCCCCTGGGAAGTACCTACTGATAAAAAATAGTAGACTGGAGAGCTGAATATATTCTAGTTTTCCTGGTGGTCTTAATTATTAAATCAGTTTGATTACATGGTTAATCAAATTAATTATGGATTTGTTTAAGTGGCTAGGGGGGGAAAGCACATTGATTATTTTTTCTAAGTGGTAGTTTAAATCAAATAAACATGGTTCTTCCTAAGCAGCTCTAGGGAATGAGATTTATTATTGTTCTTCGATAACCTTGTTCAATAATTAAATGCCTTAAAATTCAAACATTATTTTACACATCTAACCTAAGCTTTCTTGGTGTAAACCATTTTCTCTTTGTTCGAGATCATTTTCAAATTATGGGTGTCCTTGCAGCTGCATTTTTCATTCTGAAAAAATTATCCATTTCATTCAAAATAAAATTCAAGCTCCTTAATGTTGCCTAAAGACCCATCATAATCTGCCTACTCACCCTACTCTTCATTTCTCTGATCTCATCTCCTTTAACTCTGCCCCAGCTTACTCTGTTTTAGGCACACTGACCTCATAGCTATAAAAACACTAGACAGATGCCTGCCCCAGGGCCTTTGCACTTTCTGTTTATTCTGTCTAGAGCCAATGTTCTCAGATACCTACCTAACAGTCCTTCAAATCATTCGAGCTTCTGCTAAATGTCCTCTGTCAGAAGAGGCCTTCCCTGATATTTCTATACAGAAAAACTACTCTACAATTTTACAATTCTATAAATTTCTCCATTACCCTTATACTTCCTTTTTAACATTTTTTCCCCAAATATTTATGTATCTATTGTATGTCTCCACTGTAGATTATAATATTTGTGAGATCATGGTCTTTGTTTTTATTCTCTGATATATCTCCTACACCAATTATAGATCTTTTATAAGTATTATTTAACATTATTATGTGACAGATGCTAAGACATGCACCAAAATCAAAGGTGCATGAGAAAGATGGGGAACGAGACTCTTCCAGCGTGAGGAAGGTAAAGTGTCAAGAAGCTATGAATTTTGTAAGCTTTTCTTTCTTGTCTGTTCCTCAGCAAAGCAAAGATAACAGCAAAATTTTTTTTCTTCTAGAGACTTTATAATTTTTTTAATATGCAATTGCCCTGTTTTGATTGCTTTTGAAATTCTTAATGGTCTTTTCTTTATCTTTAGACCATTTTCCCTCATTCGCTAAATATTTTTTAATAGACTGAATTTTCTCTTAAACAAAAAGTTAATGTCATGGTTGCAAAAAGACATGACATGTTTTATGAAGTAATTATTTTTGACTTTTGTATAGAACCTGAAGTCATAGGTTTCAGTAAGACTAATTATGGACAAACTCAAGCAATTTTAGAGGCTCAAATCTGGCTAAGCTCAGGATAAATACCAGGAGCTATTTATCCAATGCTCATCTGTGCATTGGGGCAGAATGCCCACTGTGAACTATGAATGTAAGCTTCATGCAGACGGCGGCACGTCATCACTGCAGTAGCCTCCCAGTACCTCACAGTGTTGGGTTGTGATGAATCAGCTAGTACACTATTGGTTCTGTGTCAGTTTGAGTGTGCTCAATCGGTGCTGTTGCCTTTGTCCTGATGTTCTTGGATATTTTACTTAGTTTTAGTAATGTATTGTGTCTTTACCTCCTACTTCAATTAAAGGATGCTATCTTTCTAGATGGAAGTTAAAATATCTTCTCTAGTAGTGCTTTGATTGTGAGCACCTCACATCTCAGTATTTCTACTTCTTTCTCCACCAAAATAAACACCTCCTGCAGACTTTGAAGCAGATAATGAAGTTAACTTGTTTTGTTATGCATACAAACAGTTTGGGTTTAGTTTGAGACTGGTCAATATTTAGGACAGTTCCTATGCTGTCAAACATGTTTAGCCATCCCAAAGGTGCACTTTATTACACTGCTTCCTACACAGCAAGGAGAGCAAGAGAAGTGGTGGCATGTTATGGGAAATAGGAGAAAGGCCTTTCTCTTTCCTCTGGGGATTGTCAATGGTTGATATGGAAGATTACACTGGAACAAAGATTGCATTGCTGGCTTGTGTAGTTTATGCTCTACTTGTACTACATTATTATAGACTAGTTCTATTGTCCTAATGGACAATAGAGGGTTTTATTTCAACATTATGTACAGAATGCCTGTATGGTCCCTTTCTTCCCTCTTCCAGATGCAGGAAGATATTTAGTATTAGATTTCTGAAGGAGCCAAGTCCAAATGAAGAAAGGTATAAACATTTCCTCTTTTTTCTTTCTCCCCCCTTGTCAGCTTTCAAAGTTCAGTAATTCTATTATTTGTGAAGGAAGAGTAAATCACAGCATGTTAGAATGCAGCCTTCTTGGGCAACTCTGTACAAACAAAAATGAGTGATAGAATAGGACCCTAAAAGAATGATTTTCATTTCAAACATTTGAATCCCAAGTTTTTAAGTAATTTAAGGGGAAAAAAAGTGCTTCAAGCATATGCAGAAAACTCTTCTTTTAAGGAAAATCTCTTATTTTTTCCCTCTTCTTCTTTCTCCCATGCCATACACACATGTAAAATCAAAAGGTCTATATTCCCTAATGGATACACAAATACACAGCACATAACCAATGCACAGTCACAGTAATCATTTCATCATTGCTTACTAGTCATCTGCTAGAATGTATATTCATGATGTTGTCAAAACCTGGATCAATTAATTGCCCTTTATGTTCTACTTGATTTCTTGAGTTTCTCTTTCCATTGATTAGTCAGAGATTATCTTTAAACAAATAGTCCTATGCTGGCAGCAAGTAGATTGCCATATACTCAGCACAAAGCAAAGTATCAAAAATTATTAGCCAGTTTTTTTTTTAACAAGAAGATAAAAATTATTCCAAATAATCTATGAAAACAATCCAATGTCATTGTTCTAAATTTCCTAAATTATCCATGCTAGCTTCAGCAGTTAAAGATAGTTCCTTGTTAGATGACAAACCCAGACCTTCACATATGTTCAGCCTTAATTATGCCCCATCAGCCTGTTTTATCAAAAGTTTGTCTTGGTCAAATTGTTTCACTGTTAAATATCTGTTACCCTAACCTATCCTGACGTGTCTTTTGCTAAAGAAAACTAGTGTAATGGGAATTGCTTTTGTGTCACCTTGTACACTTAAACTTTCTGTGCTGTCATTTCCCCATCTTCAAAACAGAAATGTGTTGTATTTTGAAGGGATAGGTGATGTCCATACGATCCTCTTCATTTGCAGAGGGTGGGGAGTGGAAGAATGAAAATGGAAACATATTGGACTTCAGGTAATGATAATAACTATCACTTGATATATGTCTTATAAATCAGTGGCTAAGTCCATTTCATAACATTCATAAGTAGATCAAAGGCACAGTTTCTGCAAAATAAGTTGCTACATTTTTGGAAAGCTTAGCAGAAGCATAACTGATGGTGTTGCTTCACTAATCGACCCAAACTCTATTCTCTGGGTAAATAAAATAACACTCCCACATTACATATCTTCTCTCATTTTTATTCATACTACTACCGCCTTCATTCCAACTCTTATCACAACATATCTTGAGTGCTGCAGTAACTTCCCAACTGACCTTCCTCCCTCCTGCAATTTGTCCTACAGATGGCCTTTAATCATTTTCTTAATGCACAGAAAAGTTGCAAAGTGCGTACTTAAAGTTTTTGACCATCGCTTAACTGCCTATGGAATTAAGACCAAACCAATAAACCTTAAAGTCTGGCTCCCAACTAGTCTTAAGCCCTACTATTCCTCCAGGTTGAATTCTAAATGTAACTTAGTTTGGACTAGTTTCTGATCATAGAGTGCCTTTCTGGCCTCCATGTTGTTGTTTCTGCTGTAGTTTCTTAGCACTGCCCTTTAATCTTTATCTTAAAGAAGTTCATCCTTTATCTCTAAACATTATTCCCTCTACAATCAGAATCCCCTTCATTTCAGATTTCTAGAGCACATGGTCTGCATCAGATATGGCATGTCATCATTGTCTGGAATATTATTTGTATGAGTACAAGTGTTAGCCCTCCCAAAAGACTAATCAGATGGAAGGCAGAGGTCATATCTTTCATGGCACAGTACCTAACACAATGCTTTGTTGGAGGAGGGAGATAGTATTGATTGAATATTCACTGAGTGAATGAAATAATAAAATTAATAAAAATAAAAACAGCTATAGGGGGAAATAAAAAACAGAGGCAAGATCACGATTTTTAAAAAGAACGAAACACAGCTTTATCTGTCAGTAAGATGACTACCGAATAAAACATGCTATAAGCCATTTCTTATGAAAATTTTAAGTGGAAAATGATAACTTTGCCCCAGAACTGAACGTTCATGTCTCCTACCTACATTAGGACTAAATACTCTCAACTATGCTTTGCAGGTCAAGGCAAATAAATCTTTCCATTGATGGGTGCTCCAGTATTTCAGAAACGGGCTGATCATTTGCATCATTAAGTGCTTTCTAGTTAAAGCATCAGTGAACCCATGATCAATCCACAAAGATGATTGAGTCCACAAAATAGTTCATGTTGGGATAATGAATTCCATGAATTCCATTAAAGCTGTGCAGAAATTCAGAGCTGGACATCTGAAAACATTTGTAAAAATAATGTTTTCACTAGTCCTTAAATACACTGGTAAAAAACAATAAAAGTTCATAAAAGTTATGGAGGGATGGAAGGGAGATAATATCACAACCATTAGAAAGATTTTGAATGATCTATTGAAATACTCTACCTTATATTTTAAAACTTTTTCTATAGGAAACATTCATCAAAGTCTATTGATATTATAAGACTTTATTCCTCACACAATAAAAAGTAAGTACCATATAATTAGATTGCCAGTAGTATGCTAATTTAATTAAGGAGGTGACTTAAATATGTCTTGTATACGTAATTCTGGCATTATATTTTCTGTCTTCCGAGTATGAAATAATAGACACACTCTGGATGGCTACATGCTTTCTTGTAATTGTCATTTTCAGAAACATGTAACATAGCTTCATAGCTCAAGGAATGGAAAGTATTTGAAACCAAAAGACCACATTCTACCTTGTATTTCAGATCATTTACATTTGGGAATCCTGTTGATCACCTAGTGTCTGTTAGCTTCATTGACTTTGATGACATAGGTATAAAGGTAAATAAAGAGGCTGTGTGAGTGGTGTGATTTTAAGGTTGGATGCCAGAAACTCCACCAGAGAAGGTTTTCCTTTGTATTTCAAGACTTTGCTCCTTTTAAAATCATAAATAATCCTCCAAAATTATATTGGTGCTAGTGAAGGATCTGAGAGCTTAAGGCCTTGAGAAGGGAATAGGCAGAACTAGCAAAAGCAGCAGGGGCAGGGGAAGACAAATGTAGAAGAAAGCATGTAACTAAGGAGAGTAGAGTAGAGAAAATTTTCCTGGAGGGACCAGACATCAATTTGAACCTTGCCTACTTCCCAGTTTTGGCGATGGTCACTCCCGGATGCATTCTTGTGATTATTAAATCTGTCATGAACTGTAAATGTGAAGTGGTAGAACTTCTGCCAAGAGGTGATGACTTTAGATTCTTAAAGATATCCCTCTTGCTGATAAAACCATAGTCATACACAGAAAATTAAATTATAGAAAGACACTGAAGGAAGATGTTTCAAGCACTAAAAATATTATTGTTATGAAGATCATATAATTTGTCATTTAAATGAGGACACAAAAGAGGCCACCATTTATAATTATATCAGAATGGCAGGAAGACAGGTAGGTTAGAATGTGTGGCTATCCTTATAACTTCATTTTCGGCCATGAAAAACTATTGGTATTTTCCTGGTGTATTGTATAATTAATTTTCACCTGTAATTGTCCTTGAGAGTTGAAGTTCAAAGGTACTACCATTTACAAATGGTATTTGCTTTCTAATCCCTGATCTAATGTGTAGCAATGTACTAGATGCTTAGTTAACCTAAGTCTTTTACTGACATTGGGGTGAAGAGTAGCAGGCACACACAGCTGCAAATAGAGTTAGCTGTTTCTCCAACAGGAAGTAGTTTCTTTCACACAGGATAAAGCTTGTTCCTGGAAGACTTGGAGACAGGAAGGATCTGTCAGAAAGGATGCTGAGCCCTTGCAGGAGGAAAGAAAATCTTTTTAGGCACTGAAGGAAAATGCTGAGTAAGAGAGAATAAAAAAAGTTGTTTTTTTTTTTTTTTAATCTAGCAAGACAAAAGGAGTGAATAGCTCATTTATTTTACAAAGATATGTTATAGTTTTATTTCCAGGTTTCCATAAATGACATTGGACTGATTCCCATGATGTCGGGTAATGGCTACTTTTCTTCTTCCTCTACTTAAAGAGCAAAGACTGTGTGATTGTCCCCAAGTAGAGATCTACATGGCCCAAGAATAGGATCTGTCACTGGGAACAGATTCTGTATCATATGGCCTGTTTTGATTTTGTTTTCCCTGCATAAGAAATATAAGAAATCACTCAGGAAGTACTAGGATTTAAACTCCTGAGCTAATTTAACAATAAGAAAAGCAGTGCTAAGAATGGTGCATAGATTTCAGTATAAAGACTTGCAAATGCTTTCAATTCTGTGCTATGGTTTTTGTCAAAAAAGCAGAGATTGCATTTTAATGTGATCACATACACATACCAGGCCCTGATTTTCCTAAATTGCACTTACTAAATGGAATTCCTTTACCAAAGCACAGACCCATTTTCTCCCCAAGGGGCATACTATTTTAGTTCTCCAATGAAACACAATTCTGTACAGTTCAAGGTTGAGCCAAGGCTGTAATAAATCCACCTTTAAACACTTCCATTTATTTATCAGGAGATTTTATATTATTTGAGTTTATATATTCTGTTTTAATAAACCAGAATATATATAGCCAGAATATATATATATATAAGTTAATCCCTTAACCTTTTCACTTTCTTATTCTCTGTTTATCAGTTCTCTTTGGTTAGAAACATATTTATTATAATGCTATTGGCTGAGTAAAACATAAAATGGATAGTTTTGCTGATAGTTTAGGACATGGAAAAAGCTAACAGCAACTTTTCCGCATTTCTCTTCTCCAACTCTTCCACTGCTGTCAACAGATGTCAGCTTTAGTCGATTCTTCTAACTGCGCTTTTCAAAAACTCTAAGTAAACTTAATTTTGAAATCTTTAAAATGCCAACAGTGAGCGTTTCCCTGCACATAGCCTTTAGTAGAGCAGCCCAGGTTGTCATGGTGAAATGGGTCAGCACTGTTTGCCAGGCAGCCCATGAAACTGCAAGGAGGCTGCTGGCGTAGTGGTAGCAACGCAGTCCAGAGCTGTTCCCAATCTATAGCTGAATCTAGGTCACCAGGATTCTTTGATGCTGCAGCTGTCCATGTGGGACTTCCATCTCCAGCAGGGTTCACAAAGCTCTCATGCACACTGGGCATCCCTTGTAGCTGTAAACATTGCCATTTTGCTGGATCCCCTCCTTCTGCTGGCCATGTGTTATTCCTCGGGTTAATTGAAAGTTCTTAGCCATGTGAGCTGGAAAACATTCTGTGTGTGTGTGTGTGTGTGTGTGTGTGTGTGTGTATGTGTGTGTGTGTGTAAGAAAGTCACAGGGATACAGAGATCTTGCTCTGAAACCTGCATATTGAAATTGCCCCAATTTAAATGCATATTTCTGCAGAGTGAACTAAATATTAATATCACATTTCTCTGTTAATGTAAACACCGGCAGCAAGATTTGGCGGCTCATAAAAAGAGGAAGAACGTGGGCTTTTCTCTATACACAGCATGTATTTTTTTCCCTGGGTACCATTTAAGTTAACACCATGTCTACAGTGTGTCTGAAATGGCAGGAATTCAATGAGATTGGAGGGGAGCTGAGAGAGCAGAGGGATGAGCATCTAAGCACACTTGACTGTTTTAACAGAACCCTTGTTACTAAGAAAACTCTAAATTATCCTACCATGTTAAAGCAGTAAATTATACATTTGTGCCCATTTATTTGACATTGCTTTTTAAATATTCATTATCTTTTTCTATTCTATTTAAAAGTGATCTGCACTTTGAATATAGATAAGCAATTGTCCTTAGCATTTATATTTTTATGATCCCTTTTTTCTGTAGTTGGTTTTCTCATTTTTGATACATTTTTAAGTAGAATAAGCATTTTTTAAATTATTTATTCAGTATGAGTGAGGATTTCCAAATTTTCAGGCTAAATGCCAAATTTACACATATGTGTGTATGCAAGCATGCACACACACACACATGCTCCTAGTATCTCACTTGCTGCTTCCTAATCTGCACTGTACAAAAATCTTAAAAGGGTCTTTTCTCAAATTAATTAAAGAAAAAAAAGCTTTTTTCCCTAAAATAGTATGTGAAAAAAATTTATATTTGTCCACCTCTTTCTTCAAAGAAAAAATGTATAAATTGATAGATGATAGATGATAGATGATAGATGATAGATAGATAGATAGATAGATAGATAGATAAGTAGATGATAAACAGACAGCCAAATGATAGATAGTAAGAGATTTGAAAGACATAAAGCCCCAAATATTAAGCCACAGGAAAAGAGAGGAGGAAAGTAATACTTGATGAAAGGGGCCATGTGGAAGGGTTAAGCTTGAAAAGGAAGAATAGCATTCTGAAAGCAAAAGGTAACAAAGCAAGAATATTTACTATTATGCAGTAAATTGTGTCCTCACCTCAATACCCCAGTACCTCAGGATATGACTGTGTTTGGAGACAGGGCCTTTAAAGAGGCAATTAAGGTTAAGTAAGGTCATAAGAGTGGGCCCTAATCCAATAGAACTAGTGTCCTTATGAAAAGAGGGACAGACGCCAGGTTTTATGCACAGAGAAAAGGCCACATGAGGACATGTTAAGAACATAGCCATCTTCAAGCCAAGGAGAGGGGACCTCGGAGAAGCCAAATATGCCAACACATTGATTTTGAGCTTCTAGCCTTTGAAACTGTGAAAAAATAAATTTCTGATGTTTAAGCTATGTAGTTTGTGGTATTTTGTTATGGCAGCCCTATCAAAGTAATACAGTTACAAACACTAATAAATTTGAAAGGTAATATATAAGAGTTTAAGCAATTTTTTTTTTGCCCTAGCTAGGCATTTAAAACCACTAGTAATGAAACAGTTATTTTAATCATTATCATGTGTCAGGTAGCAAGCTAAGTGTTTTCATGCATTGTCTCACTGAATCCTCACTATAACACTAGGAGATGAACATTATTATTGCCCCTATTTTACAATAGGAACGTCTGCATGTGTATGTGATTGTGCATATGTGTGTGCATGCACACAGGGGTTGAATAATTTGACCAGAACCTCAAAGATAATCATTAATAATCAGTCAAATGTAGGTAGTCTCCTTCCAGATCTCATGCTTAACTGCTAGACAGGTATGTCTCTAACGACGTGGCCTCCCTGAGGTCCTTCTAGCAGAGAACGTATCTTCTCACTCCCATCACTCTCTCTCAGGAGATATACTCCTCCTGCTTCCTCCCTGAATCTTATATACTAATACGAAACCCAGGTGAGATTTCACCTGTCCATAGAAGCCCACTGATGCTCTCAGCTTTCTTTGTATCCTGTAGCATAATGTTCTACATTGTCTTCCTAACACTGCCTGGGGATATGAATTATCTGCCTGGGGATATGTCCTGTGTCTAGAGAAAAAGCTTCTTGAGGACTGGCACTGTGTCATAGACATCCTCCCCAGCATCTTTTACCAGTCTACCACATAAATGTACTTAAGAAACATTATTTAACTGCAGCTTCCAAAAATAAATTTTAGTACAGACACTAAATGAACTTGAAATCTATTAAAACACCTGAATAATAATCTAGGAAGTGTGATTTCATTTGTGTTAAGAGTCTGGCCTGCCTTGCCAGGGAAAAGTGGGAGGCAAATCCAGTGGCCCTAGGCTGAGTTCTGAACTGTCTTGTATCCCATGTATTTTTCTTGCACAGTCGTTTCCAGGACTCACCAGTTTCTCAATTAGACAATTTGTTCTGTAAAAGATGCAAAGTTTTAAAATAAGACACTTAATAACTGAAAAAGCTTGAACAAGATAATCTCTCTAAACCTCTGTTTCTTATTTGCAAAGAAATGATAATGATGCTTACATCAGAATCCCTACCATACCCTCATGGGGTTGTGGTAAAGATTAAAAGAGTAATATATGTAAGATGCCTGACACACAGCACATATTCAGTGTATGTTGAGGCCCCCCTCTCTCACTTTTTCCTATACCAAATTAAAGGAGGAAAAAAATCAACCCATTGTCACTATATACTAGATTTTTCTATATAACCATTTTTAAAAGGCTCCAATTATATTAATATTTAATTTTATTAAAGATTTGCTATTTACAAAGGGCTTTCATGAGCTTTAACATTTGATCCTTAGGAAAAAAAATTTCATAAAAGAATCAAAGCATGAATTATTACCAATTCTCAATTTTAGAGGAAAAAATAAACCCAGAGAATCAGGATCTTTCTGAGAAAGCACAAAGTTTCATAAAGGAAGCAAAGCATGAATTATTACCAATTCTCAATTTTAGAGAAAAAAAAAAACAGAGAATCAAGATCTTTCTGAGAAAGCACAGTGACTCGCCAGACTGGGCTCTGGGTAAGGTGACTGTTCTAAAAAATACAATGAAGGACATTTAGTATACATTCTCTGGACAGTGATGACAAAAGGGCTCTGCTTATTTTTTCCTCAATTATCCTCAAGTTATGCTCCTTTTAAGAGGTATTCTCAAAATAATAAAGCTAGAAGTAAGCTTATAAAAACTAAATTAAGGAACAAAAAATAGAAAACAAAATTTTTAAAGAATATCATGTACAATGGGATCAAAAGACATAAAATACTTATGAACAAAAGCTGTGCAAAATATTTATACAGAATATAAGATATTGCTGGGAAAAATTTTAAAAACTTGAATAATAGAACTATATGCCATGTTTATGGATTGGAAGACTTAGTATTGTCCTCCATTCTTACAAAATTCATCTATAGATTTGATGTAATCCCAATCAAAACTTCAGCAGGTATTTTTTTAAGAAATTGACACACTGATTCTAAAATGTATATGGAAATGCAAAGGATCTAAGGGAAAAAAATAATTTTTAAAAAGACAAACAGAATGGAAAACACTACTTGATTTACTTACTTAGAAGCTACAGCAATCAAGACTTACTATGAAGCTACAGCAATCAAGGTGGTGGAATAGAATAAGGAGTTCAGAAATAGACCCGAACATGTATGGTGACTTTGTAGTAGGCAAAGATTTCTTAGCAAAGACAGAAATAACACTAAAAATAAAATAAAATTGATTGAATTGGACTTTATCAAAATTAAATCCTACTGTTCTCTTCAAAGAAAATGAAAAGGCAGACTGGGAAAAAATATTTGCAACACATATAACTGATAAAAAGAGTATACCCAGAATATATAAAGCATTTTTTAACCCAATAAAAAGATAAATAATGTAATTTATTTAAAAAAGAAAAAAGGCTTCAGTAGACTCTTTACAAAGATGTATTTCTATCCAATAAGCATATGAAAAAAACGTTTAACATTAGTCATTTGGGAAATGCAAATTAAAACCACAATGTGATATTACCTCATGCCCACTAGAAAGGCTACAATTTAAAAGACTGGCAATGTAAAACATTGCCAAAGATGAGGAACAACTGAGATTCTCACACATTGCTGGTGAGAGTGTAAAATGGTGCAAAGTTGTTTGAAAAGCAGTTTGGAAGTCTCTTGCAAAGTTAAAAATATACTTACCATATGACCCCGCCATTCCACTCCTAGATATTTACTCAAGGGAAATAAAAACATATGGATACACAAAAGACTTGTACACAGATGTTCCATGTTCAAAGCAGTTTTATTCAAAGTAGTCCAAACCTGGAGTCAACCCAATGTCCATCAACAATAGATAAACAAACTGTGGGATAGTCATACAGTTGAATACCCTATTCAGTAATTTTAAAAAGAATGAATTACAGATCCACACCACCACAAGGATGAATCACACAGACAATATGCTGAGTGAAAAAAGACAAGACAAAGAAGCACATAGTGTACAATTCCATTATATAAAATTATAGAACACATAAAATTAATCTGTAATGATAGAAATCAGATTAGTGGTTTTCTAAAGTTGGGGAGGAGGAAATGGACAACAAGTGGCACAAGGGAACTTTCTGAAGATGTGGATAAATTTTATATCTTGATTGGGATGTAGTTCCACAGTGTTATCTACCTATATATTTAAAATATGTGAACTTTATTGCATATAAATTAAACCTCAAAAAAAGTTGATATTTTAAAAGCTACACTTGGTTGAGCTTCCTTACATATTCTTTTTCTCTCATTTGATAAAAAAAAGAAATATAAAAATACTTCTCTTCAAGAACAGTTTAGTCTAAAACCAGGTCTACTGACTTTACTGAGCTCTCCTCTCAGATGTTGCAAACACTACTCTCTTTAGACCGACAGTTTCTATATGCCTAAAATGGTGTGTGATGAAAAAGGGTTGTATTTTGAAAACTACCAAGAAAATTAGACAATAACTAGACCTAAAAACAAAAGAAGTTCCAAAGCTTTTTAAAAAGCATTCTGTTAAGGAAAATTACAAACATACATAAGAAGAGAATACTGCATAGTAAAACTTTATGTATCCATCACCTAGCTTCAGTAGTCATCCTTAAATGGCCAATCTTGTTTATCTATATCCCTACACTCCCCTTCCCCAGACTCCCAATGAATTATTTTAAAACAAATCCTGAATATCACATCATTTCATCTGTAAATACGAGAAGCTCTAAAATTACATTTCATTTGCTCATGCAGTGTTCTCTGTCTGAAACGCCTACTCCTTTGCCCTGAATATAGCTGATTCCTTCTCATCTGTCAGATGAGACCTTTTCAGAAAGACCTTTCCTGACCTCCCTATCAAAATAGGTCATCTTCTACCTTTGCCTACTTTTTGTCTTGGCAATTTTTCACAATTTTTGATCATTAGTTATTGGTTTTTGCTTGTCTTCTCAATTATACTTCAAGTGCCCCTGGGACAGCACTAGCACAATACCTGGAAGGTGTTTAATAAATATTAGGTCCTCATTGTTAATGAATTGTCTGACCAGATAATCAGCTACAACTTTCGGAGGTCAATAATTAACATTTCTTCTATATGTGATAATGTTCTACAAACCACCAAAGATGACTTGGCTTCACCTTTTTCAGAATTTCCCAAAGCCTTCTCGTAAAAGTAGGTGTCAAGTAGAACCAATGAGTATTTTTATTCTTTTGTATGTTTCTATAAGAACCATGGAATGTTATAAGTGGAAGTGGCCTCAAAAATAACCTACACTTATAGATTTGTTGGCTTTTAAAATGAAAAGAATCCTCAGATAACATTTTGTTGAACGTGATTCAAATAAAAAATACGTTAAATAAGAAAATGTCATAGTCTGTACCCAATGTTGCAAAATTACAGATGGCCACAATCTGAGAATATCCATTAATTTGAATGAAAATTTAATCTCATGAAAATCATTAAAGTTAATTTTATACTATTTATACATAGTATACTCAGTTAAGACTTTATTCAACAAATATTTATTTTACATCAATAAACTCCACCAGAAACTTTTCTAGGTAGTTAGGGATATATCAATGAATATAACAAAGTTTATATTCTAGCTCACGTGTCAATATTTTAATAGTACATCCTCCTGAATTTACTATAAGCTCATCATAAAGTTATATAGAAAAAAATACTTTCTATTATATTTTTGATAAAGGCAAAATAAAGTTTTATTGTAAAGCATATAACACCGAAATTTCAAAGTCATTATTTACCTCTTCATTTTTCAAAATAGGAAAAATTTCCCATTCAAGAGCACCAGGTTGTTATTACCTGGAACTCCAGAATTAAAAAGAACATTTTATGCTATGAACTCCCCTCCTGTTGACCCACCAATGTGCAATGGGAATGCAAGATCTCATCTTCAATAACCCTAAGGCTTTTATAAAAACACTGGAAGGGGGGCAGAGATAGAACAAAATACACCCTTGAATCCAGAAATTCCCAACATACCTAATATAACGTCGAGCTTCAACTGACCCAAAGTTGCTCATTCAACCAAGTCTGATTCATACAGAAAGGCTTCCTCTATCCCATTTCTCCAAGATGTCATGTCAGGTATTTTATTTCCCTCATTATTCATTTGCTCTTGTCAGAGTACTAGTCCCAAGGTGCGGTTTGAAAAATATACTTTCTCCTACACTGGGCATGAAGTCAGGGGCAACCTCAGGGTTGTAGGGTAGCAGCAAGGGAGGTAGGCCTGGGCAGTAAGAGGTAAGGCACATTTCCCAGAAGTCAGGCAGATGCAATGTCTCCCTTATAATCTTAAGATGATATCACTACTCTGATCTCTGTTTCTTGATGTCCTCTCCCCCTATCACCACATGCAAGGGAGCTTTCCTAGTTCCCTGATAAAATTCTTCTCATTATCTGAATATTTACTTGGCTTTCTTAGGAATTCCAGCTAGATTTGCTGCTTTTCCAGGAGATCACCAGCCCATGAAATATCTACTTTGGATAATGATGATATAATAGCAAAAAAGCCAGTTTAAAAAGTGTGGACTTTTGAAACAATGTGGTACTAAGACTATAGTACTTTTCCCCTCCTACAAAAGAAAATAACATGTATTGCATTTTCAGAATTATAAAATAATGCAAATTTCCTGTTTTAACAGCTCAGATCTTAATTGCCAAGTAACAAAACCCACAAGTTCTCTGTATTTTCCATGAGCCTTCAAAATGTATTTTTCTGGCATACTTCAGGACAAGGAGGAACTTGTTGCTAAATATATTGCATGTTCTTCCTACAAGAAATTTGGGGATTTCTCAGAAGAACCTGGGGGGTTGAAGGGGTGATTGAAAATTCACTGCTGGCTTTTCCTTTCTGAGCTGTGGATTCTGTTACTAATGAAAGACAAAGAATAATTGTTCCCCCATGATGAATGTTGCTTTGAGAAGCCAGAGGCACTTCTGAGAAGATGGAGCATTAACCCTGGTGAGTTCAGAAAAAGGGCATATTGGAGAAGATGACTAAGATTCTATCCTTGCAGGTGGTTTTCTAAAATCCTAAATCTGCAAAATTCTAGTCAGTACAGAGAACTAGATGCCCAGCCCTGTATATGCTAAAGCCAGAGTGACCTTTCTAAAATACAAATTTGATCATGTCGCTCTGTGCCTAAAACTCTTTCAATAAATAGCATTGTTCCTAGAAATAAAGCAAAATTCCTAAAGTTGGCTTACAAGCTCCTGAACAACCTCATCCCTGCCAGCCTAGCCCCAATACTACCCTTCTTTCTAGCCATGCTTCCTCTCGTTTTTGAGTCTTGGCTCATGCTCCTTCCTCAGCCTATCACACTGTCCTCCCAGCCCAGCCCATGCTTTGTCCCCAATTCCTGCTTATCTTTCATTTTAGCTCCACCTCTTTCAAGAAACCTTTCCTACACGACCCCCACCCCCGCCTACTCCCCACAAAGTGCAAGTTAGGTGCTGCTCCTTGGTATTCTCGGAGCATGTGTGCTTTCCCTTTGATTGCATTTATCACACTGTGGTATCCTTGGCCATTTTGGTTCTCAATCTATCACTAGCCAACACCACAGGGACAGAGATTCTATCTACTTTCACTACCTTTAAGACATCAAAGAAAGTAGAAGAATCAATTTTCCCATTCTATTTTGTTTCAAGCTTAAGCACCTGACTGAATGCCTGGCACATAAGCAGCACTTGGATAATATTTCTAAATGAGTGTCTTAAATGATCACTTGAAATCACTTTCCCAAAATAGGTGAGATCCGCCAAAGAGAAAAATACTTCTTACCTATATATAAAGCTAGAAGTGGGTTTTCCCCTTTCTCAACCTTACTGGTTGTTTTAATTATCAAGAAGAGATAACTTTCTTATGAAGTGGGGTAGAGGCAAGAACTCTACAGAGGAGCTTGATATGAATGGTTCTGAGTCCGGGAAGAACAGATTCCCCTTTATCACAAGGTCCACATGGAATGGGGGTCTAGTACCTCTAAGTTAATTCCCCTGGGATTGCTATTTTCCTTGCTTATTGGCTGGTTCGAGATGAGGTCAATTATAAGTACATTCCAAACTTCTAGCACATTCTAAAAGGTTGCAGATCACTTTTTCTATGCACATTAAATACATAAAAATAATGATCATTCAGACTTCATACTTGGCAGATTTTACATTAAAAGAAACCTGTTTCTTATTTGATGACTCAGACCACCTGGCACTCCCAATAAATTCAGAAGGATTCTGAATTTGATGCCTCTTCATATAAACTCTGAGCAAGATAAGAAAAGGAATAATATATGCAATGATTCAGTGATTAGTAATGCATGTCAGAGTTAAAGATCAAGGTACAAGGAAATCCACATCTTGCCTAGAGTGGATTAGGAAGAATGTTTTTAGGGAGGTGATTAAAACCAAAGGTTTCATCTGGCAAAGCCTATAGAACCTGCTGACTCCTTTCTGAGAAAATAAACTGCCTAAATTAAATAGTAACTCTACCAAGAGGCATTTTAAAAGGGACTTTAAGCAGAACACTCTTTTCAGTAACAAGGGGCCTAATTACTTATTGTGTGCTGAAGACACTAGTTAACTTGAAAGAAGGACAAACAAAAGAAATGAACAAACACAATTCTTGGTTCCAAAAGGTCTTAAATTGCAGCAAATAGACCCTGGAAGAGCACAGGGAAAGTCAGCCTTTTAAGCACTGAGTTTACAAACCTAACCCTGAATCGTTAGCTGCTGAACTCAGACAGTGACCTATTTAGAACTATCTAGGGCTTGTGAGTTCTGATTCCACAAACATCTAGGTATAGATGTGGTATGGTCAAACAAACACAAAACAAGTCAGGAGACCAAAATTTAAATTCAAGGTCTTACACATACCAGTTGTGTAGACTTGGACATGTCACTGAACAACTCAGAACTAGAGAATCTTCTTTTTTGACTGTAATATAGCAATATCTAGAACACTAGGCTATCATGGTACTTAAACAAGATAATGTATTTAAAAGAGCCTATTAAGGAGCCTTACACACAGTGTGTGCACAACAAATATGGTAAGAGAGAAACTGTCTCTTTAGCCAACTCACCCATTTTTCAGTTTTCAGTTTCATCATCTGTAAAAAGGAAATAGATTTCAGTTTCATCATCTGTAAAAAGGAAATAAAAATACCAACTACACAAACTTATTATGAGGTTTGAATAAAATAATGTATGGAAAGAACATAAAATGTTCCTAACACATTAGAAGCATTCTATAAAATATAGCATCTCCTATTAATATACACTTCTATAAATTTCATCTTTTATAAAACAAATGTATATTGCTTAGTTAAGTAACTTTTTAGCCCCAGATTCATCATCAGTTGGATATATACATTTTAAAAATTGTGCTAACTCTTTAAAAAATCTAGCAATGATACTGGAGTTCCCCCAGGTCTGCTTAATTAATCCTAGCACCTCTGGGATGTTTGCCCTGATATGTTTCTGAGCCCAGTTGAAAAGTGAAATGGACAGTGATCACTATCAGAAGAAATTCCAAAGAGAGCCCCCACTGGACTCACACTCAAGCTCCTGCCTCTGCCATAGAAAGCTGCAAGTAAATTCCTTCCCAGAGTTTTGGAAACCTCAGCTACAACATGTAGATTAGAGAACTGGGTTGGTCAGTCTCTTCTGGAAACAACCTGCTGTGGAAGTAGCAAGATTCAGCTGGCCTCCTTGGCAAAGAGTTAAAATCCAGTTCACAGCTTTCTGAGCTGCTTTTAGCAGCAGCCTGGAAAGCTCTTTCACTTATGCCCAATTACGCTGCAAAATGTCAAAGCCTGTGAATTTAGAAACTTACTGTCGACACTTTGCTGCAAATAGATATTAGTTGATATTAAATCACCATGGAATGCCTATAGAAATGAATTGCATGACAAAGGCTTTCTGACTGAGAAAAAGTAAGCACAATGAAATAATTAGATATGATTTTCCATTTCTTTACAAATGTTGCTAAATACTTAATTCAGCAACACTTGGGTTCTAACTTTATTATTAGCTTACTTGTATTCATATTGTCTAGCTCTCTGTAAGTGGTTTTCTAAAGCCCTTTAAAGTCAAAGAATATAGTATTAAAAATCAATTTATTCTGTTAATCATAATACTTATTCAGCATTAACTATTAAACAGAAATCTGAGTCTGCAACAATACTGAAAATTCAAGACTTATAAACATTTTTAAAGAAGAAGATGAGCACCTTGAATTTGAGCATGAAGTTATCACTATATATTTGAAGAAAACGTGTAAATACCAAAATTATTTAAAATACTTCTCTACCTTATAAAGTCAGGGTCATGGAGTATAGATATACTGCTTCTTACGTGTACTCCTAGTTTTCCTCCTTTGTCACAAGGGAGTATTACACTTCCTCATTTCCTTGAAATTAGATGTAGCCACGTGACCTCCTTTGGCCAATGAGATATGAGGATTACTTCCAGACAAAAGCATTTAATTGTTGGTGTGAGGCTCTCCAGCATTTTCCGGTCCTGCCTTGGTTACCACAGAAGCACATGTTGATGTGGAGACATGACACTGAGCTATCATGTGGAAGGGAGTTGCCCTGAGGAGTCACCCCCGTTGTGCAGCAGACTTAACATGAACAAGAAAGAAACTTCTGTCACTTTAAGATTTGGAGTTGTCAAAGGGGATGTAAAGTGAAATATAGGGAATATAGTCAATAACATGGTAATAACTATGTATGGTGCCAGGTAGGTACTAGACTAATCGGGGGGATCACCTTATAAATTATATGTGTCTAACCACTGTGCTATACACCTGAAACTAATATAAAATAATATCGAATGTCAATTGTAATTGAAAAATAAAAAATAAAATAAATAAATAAAACTCTCTTAAAGAAAGTAAAATAACTGAGGAGAAAAAAAAAAAAGTTTTAGGACAGTTTGTTACCACAGCATGGCGTAGCATTCCTAACCAATACAGAGATTACCAGGTCCTACCATAACAAGTTCCCTTGATTCCCTAAGCATGTCCTCAAGTACTGTACCTTCTCTCCTCTAACTTACTACTAAATGTGGAATAATACATATTTTTTAGGAGAAGTAATAAGAAAATATTGAGAGCTAGCACCTGAAAAAACTGATTAGATTGACCATATGTATATGACCTAGACAGAAAAATACATTAATATACTCGATTAATTGTCTACTGGAATTTTCTCTCCTTGAGCCTAAGGGGTGTGTTAGTTTCCTATTGCTACTGTAACAGACCCAGTAAATTAAAACAATGCGTATTTATTCTTTTACAGTTCTGGAGAGCACGAATCTACATGAAAGTGTTAGCAGGGCTGTGTTCCTTCTGGAGGTTCCTTCTGGAGAATCTGTTTCCTTGTCTTTTTTAGCTTCTAGGAGCTGCCTGCATTTCTTGACTCATGATCCCATCTTCAAAGAGCATTACTCTAACTTTTTTTCATCATCACATTTTCTACTATTCACTCTGATCTCCTGCCTCCCTTTTATAAGGACTCTTGTGATTACATTGAATTTACAAGAATAATCCAGGATAACCTCCCCCATCTCAAGGTCTTTGATTTAAACACATCTACAAAGTCCCTTTTGCCATATAAGATAATACTGGGTGTTTCTTAATCAGCTGGCCCAATCTCACTTCTCACCACTCCATAAACCTTCTTACCATTTTCAAGGAAATGTCTTAAACAAATCTTTACAATAATAAATTTTTAATTTAGATGTATCTTGCATAATATTTCCTTTATCAAGAGCCCAAACATGGTTAATAAAGCTATATACACACAAACACACACACAGAGATAAAGGTAATGTCCTTCACAAAGCAAGAATAGGAGGAAAGGAAAGTAGCTTGATTCAGGCTGATCAAAATTAGTGGGCAAAGGAAGAAAAATATCTTCTCATACTGGCTGTCAGTACTAAATTCTTAAGAAATATGAAAAAAATGCTTCAAGTTTCTGACTATATAAACACATGTATTATATATACATATATTAGCACTTGACACATATGCATAGGTTCAAACCTCTTGTAACTAATTGGAACATAAGCCATATATCTTTTTTGCTGAAAGTTATTACTTAGTTGTCTTCCATTCCTGCAACATGAGATAATTTTCTGAAAGTTAGAGTCTATTATCTCATTCTTCTTAGTTTGGGTTCTGAACAGGATAACTTCTATTTCTGTCCTCTTGGTGCCTTCATATTCACCAATTCACATAGTCTTTGAGGTAAGAAAACAAAGCAAAAAGTCCTATGTAAATGTGTGATCTCTTAAATCTACCAAATGCCAGAACTTCATAGTAATTTATTCAAGCACTTTTTTCTGCTGATGTAGAACTCACTATGCCACAGATTGAGAACATTCTTTTTTATGGGCTGTCCAATTTGCTGACACTCTAGCAGCTGACTTATAGTTTTCATCATTCTCCCAGAAGGGTAACATTGGTAGTTCTGGGATCTTCTAATGATGAATACGAACTCATTGATAATTGTTCCAATGAGTTTATACTCTTCCTAACTATCCAGTGAGTGAATGCAATAATTGGATGGCAAATATCAACCATAACAACAAAAAAGTTTTAGTTTGGGTGCAAGTTCTGAGGTGGAAGCTAAAAATGAAAAAGACCCAAGTATTTTTCCTCTCTATAATAGCCCCTTTAAATACTTTTTTTTGCCACTGATGACAAGTGCTACCCAGGAATCAGCAACCACATAGTGCCCTGAGAAAGCCACAGAGGTAATGGCCCCCATGGTTGGAACTGGGGACAATGGTGAATCTTACAACATTCCTTTTCCTTAGACTAACACCCTGCTCATGTAGACTTTGTTCCCTTGAATTTCAGATCTGCTCTCATCTCCTTTCCACTCTTGTCAATTCTAGTTGTTCAGCTCACTTTATTCCTAGCTTAGTTTCAGTTTCCTCATTCATAGTATAATGTTAGAAGAATGAATTAGGATAACATATATAAAACATCTAGCATACTACCAGTATACAGATCACTAAAATCGCTATTAATTGATTGATTGATTTGTTCAATGTATTCAGGACTCAATATATACAAGATTCTCTACTAAGTGTGGGAGATATCATGTCCAAAAAGTCATGGTGCTTGCCCTCAATTATTTCATAATATAGATTTTTTTTTTTAAAGCTGGGGTCTATGAAAATCTGGGATATGGATATATAAATTTAGTGCAGTGAACTGAAATTGTATTCAGTTCTTATGAGCAATTTTCTAGAAATAGAAAGTTTGTCCTTTCATCGGATACTCAGTGGGATCCACGTAGTGGTCAGTATTTGCCCAGCATCTTTCTCATATGGGTAACAGAATACCATTTTGCCAGTCTCAGTTCACATGGTTTAGATGGGGTTCGTCACACCACCTGGCACCAGAGGTGAACCTATGATGGAAGCTGGGCCAATTAAAATTTTAAAAAGCATGCACTTTCCATTAGGGCAGCAGAACTTATGGAATATAAGCTACAAGCTACTGACGGTCATCACTGACACCATGTGGAGCAGCCTGCCTAAGATGGAAGCCAACAAGGAAGAAAGCTAAATAGAAATCTAGAGAAAGACAAAATTATAAGAACATTCAATCAAAGACATAATTTCATTCAAAGCTGAAGACAGACCTTACTTGGAACTTTTTAGTTACATAAAGAATAGATTTCAGTTTTTGTATAAACCTGTTAGAATAGTTTTTCTCTCCTTTTCAGTGATAACTAATCTCTCTAATTTCATTTAAATACTTCCCATGAACAACCAAAGTCACAAGTTTATTGCTCCCAGATAACAATCTCTCCAATCCATGATTATTGATTCAACTTAACTCTATTATTCTTGGAGCCCATTATTTTAATTTATTCACCTTCAAATCCAAACTGAAACCCGTTATCAGCCCATGATTTACAATGATCTAGCATTTTATTTCAGCACCTCTGCATCCACTTCTTCCCATGTTGCAGAACATAATAGCAGAGATTACTTTTCCACTCTGATTGGCCCTGAACCACTTGCAGAATCACAAAATCAACGTATAAGCTTCCTCCATGCTTTCCACTCCCATCTTCAACATGCCAAAGTGATCATACAGCCTTTGTCTGAGTTAACATAGTAACACTCAATGCTTACTGGACATTCAATAGACATTTGTGATATAAATAATAATAACAAAAAAAAGAATGCTGGAAGCTTTCTCTGTTGTTCTTAAAAGGAAAAGAAGCTATCAAATTGGAGTGTGATTCAGGGGCCTTATCAGGGATCAATCCTCAGGGTAAGAGAATGCTGGCTTCATAGTTACTTGCTGCATTACAGGTTAGAGAGAAGACAGTGCACATAAAGTCAGAGAAGTGGGAAGGCCCGTTGCAATAAATTTGAAGCAATACTAGTTTCACTTTAGTGACACAAATTTTTAAAGCCTATCTTAATGAAAGCAAAACACATGACTAATAAATGAATGAAAAATGAAAGTTAACATGAAAATTATATCAGTCATTACACAAAAGGAGTGAGGTTGGAGCTGTATTTTCTCTTTTTAAAAATTCTTTTATGATGTTTAATATATTTTCTAAAGTATTTTCAAAGCCTTAGCACACGTCTATTTTTTTTAAGTATTACACATAGTTCACTTGTGTTGCAACATATCCGTAAGTGAGAAAATACCCTGGTGACAAAATATCTAGAAATAGGGCACTAAAACACACAGAGAGAAAGAAAGAGAGAGAGATTAAAATACACACACACACACACACACACACACACACACACACACTCACAAAGAGATATTTGGGTTAAAAGAATGAATCCATTTAATTAAATGGACTACATTTTATTATAATAAGTACATAATATTTGAATTAAAGAAAAACTTCACAAAAATCACTGGAGAAATTTTTTGCATTGTAAGACCTGAACATAAGTTGTATATTTATGAAGCTATGTTTAAAAAAGGAAGAAGACATAGGTACCTAAGTGGTGATTCCCCATCACAGGGAAGAGGAGCCAGCCTAGACTCCTAGGCACAGAAGAGGCTTCTCAGGAAGTCCCTGTGAGCTATAAAGGAAGTGAGGACACAGAAAATGCAAAGCCTCAATAACCCCTTAACGCCCACAGAAGCCTCTAAATTTCCATTGGAAGTTTTGAGAGTTGGCCCTGCCAAGAGGGGAACAAAGGGAAGAGAAGCAACAACAAGGCCTTTCGGGGAAAACTGAAACAACTTGGAGGCACAGTGGCAGGATCGGTGGTGGTGAAGACACCAGGAACAAAGGTGAACAAACCTTTACTTCCCACTGTACTCACACTGTCCACAGGACCTTCGGGGCAGGTCCTTCATCTGTACCCAGTCAGTCACTAGGCTGAGGGGTTTCCTTGACAATTAGAAGGAGAAGTGTAAGACTCAAGAAGGAGAAAAAATTGCTTCTTTTGGAGGGGACTTTCCCTGGCCAGTAAGGTTTCAGATCATGTTCTGCTACAATCTCCTGGCTTGTGACAGGGTTTCAGGGAAATGAGACAACTCAGATGCAAATCACAAAGGAAAAAAAAAATCTGCAATGGCTTGAGAAAACTAACTGAACCATGCTGAGTCTGACAAGGCAGAACTCTAAGACAGTGCAAAGGATATCACGTGCTGCTTTGAAGGGGAACAGCAGAGAGGAAGGGCAAATGTCATTATGTCTTAAATAATAATTTCAGCTTATTGAGAGTCTACTATGTGCCAGGAGCCTTGTTTATTGAGAGTCTACTATGTGCCAGGAGCCTTGTATATATTATCTCTTATCCTTACAGCAGATAGTATAAATAGAAATTATTAGTCCCACTCTTATGTGTAGAGATGAGAAAACACACTCAGACAAATTAAGTAGGAAATTAGCCAACATCACCCAGTTCCAGAGCCAAGATTCAAACCGCGACCCACTTGATATAATTATTATCCTTTTCCCCTAGGCCCTACTGCCACTAATTCATGTGACTCACTGTGCAAGTCACAGACTCCTTTATACCTAGATTTCTTCTTAACAACATTGTACAAGTAAGCCTAATGTCAGGTAAAATAACCTAAATTAGTTGATTTAACCCCAATCTCTCTCTGTCAGCTCTGGGGAATGAACAACTCTTGTAACTTCTTGGGTCTCAGTTTTCTCATCTATAAAATAGGGCTGTGGTAGGGGTGTCTCTCCAGCTCTCAACTTCTATGAGACATACACAGTCCTCACATGTCAAAATAAAAAAGGAAATGTCAAAGTTGGTTTTGTTTTTTAACAAAGTATGTGATAAGATGATCATATTCCAGTTCTTAATGGATAGATAATATATATTTAAAGGTCCCATGCTCAGAAAATGAAAGTGTTCTAAAACATTTTTTAGATAGCCTTGCAAATGAAGACAAAGTATTGCTGCCTATCATCTGTTAAGCAGAAAGGCTGACTAGGAAAAAAGCAAATTGGCATTCTTTACCCCTATTCCAGCATAGGTCGTCACTGTAGGAAAATGATTACTTTCCAGGAAGTAGGGCCTATGAATCATTTTACCGTTGTCCTCAGCCTCTGATGGAGCAAGAATGAAGGGGAAAAGACTGAGAAGTAGGGTTGTGAACTCCAAATTCTCAAGAGCTTTGCTCATGGCACCATCAGGGATGAACACCAAAAGCCAAGAGAGCTGCAGGACTAAGTCGAGTCATGACACTGCTTTGCTGCCAAGTTCAGAGCAGAATGACTTGAGTCCCAGGCTTTCTGAGTCACTCCTTGGATCTGAGTCTTGACAGCCCCAAAGAGTTACTGATTAGCAAATGCAAATAATGCCATCCCTGGGCTTGTCCTGACAGGCAACCAAACTGTTCTCCTCTTCATGTGAAAAATACCAGCAAACATTACCAAAAAGGGGGTTGAATTACTCAACATCAGCATTCATTTTCTAAAATAGAAATATATGACAAATAGATACCACAAACATACTTTCCCTTGTGGTTTCAGCAAATATTGTGCTGTAATTTCTCCTTTGTTGCTGTGGTATATCTACTGCAAATACTTTTTATTTTATATTTTTCTACATTGCCTTTGATGTCTTAAGAAAATGTTTGGTTTGAACGAGGAGCTATCTTGTGATCAAAGGCATCGAAAGTTAAAATTACACTCTGCATATATAAAATCCTAGTAAGATATGGAAGGCAATAGGAAAATTGATCTCTTCTCTACTTTCAGTTAATGTTTTAAAGGTAGTGAAAGTAGAAGTACATTGTTATGATGATGTAAAAGGGAAGATATTTAAAATTCTCTCAGTCCTGGACGTGGGTACTGAATATGATCTTAGAGTGGTGGTTTTTGATTAAAGAACTAGAATGAGGTGACTTGGAATAATGAAACGAAACTAGAGTTTACTCAGTCTTCAGCTGATGTTAGAAAACAGCAGGTGCAATAATGGAAACTTCTTTCTAATGGTGTTCAGATAAGTATAGAATAATGTTTCTTCAAGTATGTTCCGCAGAACTCCGGGCCCATAAGCTACTCTGCATAAAGAATGTTTTGTGTCCCAAAGTTAGGAGTCTGAAAAGCCCTGCGGAGTGATGTCCACTGTACCACATCCACCTTTTGGGAGAAACCTGGACACTTTTGTCAGATCTATCATATTTCAAATTTACTGAAGACCTCAAAAACATGTCCCTGTCTCCTTTTTATTTTTTATGTGACAGCTATTAATATAGCACAACTAGTGTTTCATGACCAATTCTTGGTAAAACACTGGTGAAGAGGAAAAAGAACTCTAAGGGGGAGAACTTACATGAAGGGGGATCCACAGAAGGCTCTTGATCACTGATACCCAAAAGTCAGGAAGGAAAGTAGTCAGGAGACATGATGCAGGTGACAGGTTGAACTGACCAGGGGAAAAAGAAAGACTGGAAAAGAGAGTTAGCACATAAAATGCCTAAATGCTATGGCTTATAATATGCTCAACTTCATGGAGGAGAAACTATTACCCATTTACTAGTAGGGAGAATAAGCAACTCATCCAAGATTACGTACCAAATAATAAAAGCACGAAGACTCAGGCAGGCATGTATAAACTGACAGTCATGCAGAGCACAGCTCCAGAGGCAGCTGACAACCTAGATTATGATGGGAATGGCACACCCAGAGCTGTGCTGTGACATAGCCTTCCTGGGATTCGAAAACATATTTAGGCTTTCAAAGTCAGAGTGTGCTCTTTCCTCTATAAGCCAAAGCAGGCTGATACAGCAGGAGGGAAAAAAAAAATCTACTTCCTTCTTTTCTTTCATCTTGAGTCTCTTGGTTATCAAACTTCTGAAGAAACACACAGGCATGAATTATGTCTGTAACACCAGTGACAAGTCAAAGCAGGCAAACTTCTCTTGTATGGGGTGGGGGTAGCAGGGTCTTCTCTTTTGATGTCCAGAATAATACAGGCTCCAATTTTCCTCCTCCAGAGAGAACAGATCACAGGCAATCTTCATGAACACCCATACTCCTCACTCTGATTTTGATCCACATGGTTTCTTCAAATCCCTACTTTGTGAGGTGCTTGTAGCTGTCCATCTAATAGGAATGTCTCACTGTCATGGTACTGAAGGATTATGCAAAAAGGATCCTCGATGAAAAAAATCAATATTTTCCTTCAAGAGCCATCATCAACTTTATCTAAACTAATGCTAGACTCTCAAGGTGGCTAAATCCATTTCCACTTCTGGAGGGATGGATGATGGATGGATGGATGGATGGATGGATGGATGGATGGATGGATGGAAAAATGGATTCTGAGTGAGGTAAGACTATCTTTTCATTTTCTTGGGTATACTACTTATGTGAGAGGCAGTGTCATGTGTGTTAGAGAATCTACCTTCATTATAGTGCATGGATTGGAGGGATGGGTATTATAAACAAGGTGTTACCTAATCCATAGGCTCTTATCTTATTTGATCCCACCTTTTTCCCAGTTAAAAAAATTAAGCATGTACCCCCAAAACCTATGTTTTATTTATGAATTGTATAGCTGTGCTTTCAACTAATATATTATGAATAATATAAAGCATTCACAAAAATAGCATTTTAAAAATATGATATTTAAAGAGACATTTACTTATTTTTACTTTTCCCTATACCTCAATAAATCAAGGGTTATGTGCACCTCACTTTGGAACTACTAACCTTACAGTTCACCCATCATAATAGAATTTATCTATTAAATGAGCTCAGAAAGATTTTGAGGCCCTAAGTAATCTTGTTAAAATCCTAAATAATGTGTTAATATCATGATTTATCCTACAGTAACTGAACTAAGCACTTATAAGAAATCACCAAGTGTAAGATTTTAGCCACTGGTTGACTGCCTTGTAACAAGTTACTTCTATTTCCCCAAATATTTTTGGATCACTGCCTTTTGGATTTTGAGGGAACAACTAAATATTGTCTCCTCAGTAATGTCATTCTCCCTCAAGTGTATTTCATCTTGCAGAGCAGTTTCTCTGGAAGAGAACAAGGTTATGTGAAGGGAAGAGAACATCGCTCCCTCCAGGGTAGTTATGCAATGCAGGGTCAAGGGCTCTGTCTACAAAACTCAAAACAAGATCTTTAAGAAGTGCTGGGGGAAGAGATGGGCTGAACAGAGATGACGATCCTCCCATTTGAGCATGGTGATTACTTGTGTTTTCAGATTAAGAGTGCTGTTGGAAGCACAAATAAATTATCTGGAACAATAAGCAAATATATATATATATATATATATGGGACTGAGTATAAGGTATTGAATGAGTATGGGAAAGCACTGAACTCTTTACACTCACTCTCCATCTAGACGCCCTGTGCACAAAATTCCCCTGAATTAGCAGAGCATTGGTTATTTAAAAGTGTGTTTACTTCACTCTTTATTTAAAAGTGTCTGTGCTTGTTTTTGTAAAGACTCCTTGACAGTGAAACCCACTAAACCATTATTAATATCTTAGAGTTGACCTTCATGAAGAGGCCCCATGGACTATAAGAAGTGCTAAGAGGATCTGAAATGTTAGCAACAGGGGATGTGATAGAGAAGTAAGGATGAAATAGGGGAAATTGTTTGGAAAGCTTATTGATCTAAAAGGGAGAAATATTGGGGGGAAGTGTTGAATAAGATCTCTGAAGGACAAACAGCATCTTTCACACTTTGTTTAGAAATCATTCTAATGACAAACACCCTAAATTTTGTTTTATTTGGTTGGGTTAGTTCCATAATCACTAAAATGAGGAACTGAGCCCAACACTTTGTAAGTCTCAGAGTTGACAAGAAGTTATGAAAATTCCTGGTGGGCTTACACTAGACTAGCACTTAGTCAAGGAAAAGCAGGGAGATTCCATTGATGAGTCATACCAAAGGGACAAGGGAAACTACAAAAGGCTTCCTCAGACATAGTAAGTCTTTAAGCAATTTAAAAGAATGCAATCAAGTTAACAAATTTGGAAGATGTGGGTGTATTTCCCACAGAACATGAGTTATAATATTAAGTGATAAACTCTTGGAAATTAAGATCGATGCAAGAAGAATGCTTAGTTAGAAAAGAGAAAAGCAAAAGAGGCTGGCAGGAGTGTTGGGGAAGGAACCTTGAGACTAAGTCTTTTAGGACCTGCAGAGACCCAACCATACCTGGAGGTGCTTGGGGAGAGGCAAAGGAAAGTCCAAAGTTTGTGAAAGGAGGTGACAGTTGAGCCTATGGAGAGTGCCAGACTCAGTAATGCCTAATTCTTAATGGAATCAGTGTGGTAATGACCTTGCCAAAGTTCCTTTGACTCTAGAGGCTGGGGAAGACAAAGATTTAAATGTACCAGGAAAAAGCTCATTGGTGGGTGATGACTAATGTATGGATGAGAATTTCTTGTAAAGCTTTTTCTTATTGAGCACATCTGCTATAAGGGCTCTGGCATCAAATTTTGTATGATACAAAAATCGTATAAACTCTGAAGTGACTATTAAATGCATGATGTCAGATCTAATATGGGTATAAATAACGTTGAACACCATAGACTGTAATTAAGAAGATTCTAATCACATCTTGACAACAAAGACATTACTGTCTATATGATGTCAAAGTATCTGAATGAGGAGAGAAAAACAGAAGCAAAGCTTTCCTGCAAAAGCCAAACATCTGGATATTTTGGAAGAATAAGTGTATATTTCACAAAACCACATATAAAATTTAAGCATTTTATGATTTTCTGTTTGTATCTAATTTTCCATGGTTTTGTGTAAACATGGCAAAATAGTATTAATTCGATATCTAATAATAATGATAAATAATATGTAATAATGGTCAAGCTCAAAATTGCTATATGATGTATCTATTTTCAATACCTATTTTTATATACATAATAAGTCTTTTACAAATGAAATTATTGCTCAGTCACAAAAGGGCAGAGTCTTTATGATTAATTACTATGCTTACCTGTTTCCAGGACCTTCGTTCATCTTACATCTGGCCATTTATATATTTTAAACTGGATTTAAACAAGATTTTTTTTAAATTAGCAATCGTTTCTGCTATATCTTTTGTATAATAAAGCATTCTATTTTATTATATTGAAAGTATCTACTTACTTGTTATTTGTGCAACTACACTGGAATTCTTTCATTGCTTACATGAAGTTGCCAGTTTCTGGCTGTTGTGTTTGGAACACAGCAGGTGCTCAATTAATATTTATTCAACTAAACTAGAACTAAAACTAAAATGAAATTAAGAATTTTGCTAGAGTTCAGAGAGCATGTCAGATCATTTGCATCTTAATTAATTTCCATACTTAAGCAAACAAGTTACACCTTCAACTTTGATTTCACAGTCTTCAATATTTATATCCACTTAAATGCAGTTTTATTAGTGTAAATGTGTATAGTTCAGCTTGTTCATTACAAATTTCTTTTTGTTTTCACTTTTGCTGATCCTTGCCAGCTTTTCTACGCTTCCTTCTCATCCCCCACTTTGTCAGTGCCTCTGGTTTATTTAGTCATTTATTAGACTTAAGATAAAAGTTAAAAGGCAGGAAGAAAAAACAAACAAGAACTTTGGACATTGACTTCTAATTTTATTTCCCAAATTACTTAAAAAAAAACTTAGAACTCTTCTTTTTCTTTTCCCTTTTAGCACACTGTACATCTCAGAGAGGCAGCTAATCATTCTTAGTGTCTGGCCTTTAAACATTCAAAACAAGTTTTTAAGTCTATAATTAAATAGTCACTTGCAATTTGGAGTCTGCCCATGCAGAGCCACTGAGAAACACGAAAGACAAATGTTGGCACTCATTTTCATAACATAATCAAATTCCATTTCCTGAAGAAAAAAAAAATGCTTGTGTGGTTTGAGACTTCTATGCACATTGACCACTACCTCCCTGCAGAATCAGGCTGAATTAGGTATTTCAGGCTAATCCAGGTACATACAAGTACTATTTTTAAATGCTTCCAATTCTCATATAGAAAGTTAACTCAGAGGCAAAGCCCATAGCTATCCTTCAATGGGGATCTCTAGATCTGCCCTTTATACCCACTTTCCTGCATTTTAAATAATTTTTTTTGAATTTTTACATTTTGAATAAACTTTTTAATCAAATTCAACTTTACAGGAATAGAAATGGGAATATAATAAGCCCCTGTTTCCCCCCTAAACCATTAATCAAACATTAATTCTGATACATTCTTTTCTAAAGGAGCTCACCCTATTTTATAATTTCTAGAACATAGTAAGTCAAAATGTTATACATACCAAATTCAAATGATATACAAAATATTTCTGTGTTTTATTTTACAACACAAGATAGCTCCCAAATAGAATGTTCACCCAAATGATGATGTTTTTAGCATAGCATTTCCTTCTCTTTGTCAACCAGTATCTGAGTAGCTTTCAATGACTATTAAAAATACCTTTTTCAACTACCAGTAGGAATATAGATATAAAAATCTCATCTCTAGTATATTATATAGGCTTTAGATTTTATAAATTTATCTTAAGAATTTGGGACCTCATAAGCAATGATCTCATTTCTTCTCACAGGAATATATTTTATTTTTGAAAAATCAAAGACCATGAGGGTGAGTCTTGGAAAAAATGGCATACATAAAAACAAAAGCACTTAACACTGGGATAACCCAACATATTTGTTCTATCGAATAAACAATAGATGTTCCTTGCTATTAATAGCTTAGGCTAACTAGGAGATCTCCTAGATCCTAGGATAACCAAAGCTGACTGCTTAGAAATGTTTTTCCAAATCGACTCCCTAATACGTGCCAGATATCATGTTGTGGGAAGCTGACATTATACAGGTAATTATTGCAAATGGCAAGTGTTGTAATAGATAAATGGACAAACTGCTTGGGAAGTGCATAAGCACCAAAGAAGTATCAGACTGTGGGAAGAGTTAGGAAGGGAACATTCAACTGGGTGTTCCCTGGAAATGCAGCTCATGATAGCAGGCATTGGAGTGTCACCATGTCACCATGTTTGATGGGCTCATGGCTTTAAAAGAAAGAAAGAAAGAAAGATAGAAAGATGAAAGAAAGAAAGAAAGAAAGAAAGAAAGAAAGAAAGAAAGAAAGAAAGAAAGAAAGAAAGAAAGAAAGAAAGAAAGAAAGAAAAGAAAAGAAAAGAAAGAATATCAATTCTCCTTCCAGTTATATTGGACTCTATACTCCCTATATTCTCAACACTTTAAAGTTAACTGGGTTAGTAAGTAAGAATCAGATGTTACAGGAGTTGGGAAAAGGAGGCTCTGTGGGAAATGTATTCATATGGACTTTGGGACTCCTCAACAAGCAGTTTGGATACATTTCTAATGCTCTTTGCAAAGTTTTAGGAAATTTGTTGAAATTTTTCTTGAAAGATGTTTATGATATTTTAACGGCTAAAAATGTCCTTGAAGGGAATAAGACATACATGGCTGATAAAAAGAATATTCCAATACCTACACATAGCAATATTAAAATATTATATATAATATACACAGATCATGCAAAAAACTCCTAAATGAGACCATATCCGAAGACTTGAATCAATAGTTTGAATTTTACCGTTTCTCCATACTGCTGCTGATTAGCTTCTGCATTTCAGCAAGTCTTTTTTACTTTTGACACAGCCACGCGCATACATATTTTTAGACTGCAGGATTAATTAATTTTATTTATTACGCTTTCCGTCCTAGTCCTCAGCTTTCTAATTCACTGGAGAATCTACATTTGCAGATATTCTTCAGCACCTGGGCATGAATTAAGCTTGATCGTGTCATACCTAAGTCTTTGACCATACTATTCCTATGCTACAAGAATCACATTGCTTAAACGAAACATTGTTGGTTTTAATGTATTTCATTCAGTTTGTTTTATAGAGCTCTGCCCTTCATTTTCCCTCTTACTGATATTTTGCCAAGTTTTCACCCCATTATCTTTTTTCTCCGCTTATTACCTGGCCTTTGCCTCTGGACAAACCTATTTTCAGATTTCACCATGATCATGTGGATGGAATATTAAGACTGTGTCTACAGAGGCAAAGAAGGCAGAAGTACTGAGAAGTATTCAGCAAGAAATAAGAATATTTTGACCAAAGGGAAGGCAGGTGGGGCCTTTTAAGAACTAAGTCTCTCTAAACTGACACAAACTGAAACAAGATAATTTCTAAACCTTCCAATCCATAACTTTACAACATTTTCACAACTAGTAGGTGAAAGAACCAGTATTTGAAAGCAGTTAAGGTGATTACACAGTCCATACTCTTTCTACTCACTGAACTGTACCCTCATATCAAATAGGCCTACCCTGATGATGCTTAAAATCCACAGGGAAAGGCAAGATTTACAGTGATAGGAAAAAAAAAATACTAATACAAGATGGGATTCAATAAAATGCAACAAGAAAGTTCATCAAGAATCGTGCTGCATGGTCATGGGCAAAAGGTAAAGAGGAACAATCTATGTGGAATGGAGGTTAGCTTTGATGTACACCATATTGAGTTATTAATTATTGCCTTTCTTGTGCTGATTTGAAATTTGGATTCCTTTGGACAACTGCTCCATGCTCTGACTTCTGCCTGAATGTAAATGCTGAGTCCCAGAATCCATTCGAGCTTTCTCCATTTTTTCATTCCCTAACCCTGTGTTCACCTACTTTAACCAAACTCTTCCCAAATGCCAGCCAGACCAGTAAGTCTTTAGAAATAAGAAGGTTGTAGTCTACGGCCATGCCACCTTGAACACGCCTGATTCTGGCTGATCTCAGAAGCTAAGTAGGGTGGGGCCTTGTTAGTACTTGAATGGGAGACCACCTAAAAAGACCAGGTGCTAAAGACATAAAAAAAAAAAAAAATGAAAGAAATAAGAAGGTTGAATTCACAATTATTTTAACAATGGCTGTGCAAAAATCTATAAATTCTATACTTCACATCATACGAAAGTCTGCAGTGTTTACAGTAATAAAGGGTTAAACCGAATATTTGCATCTGGAGCCTCACCTGTTAGAACAACAGTGAAGAGTCCAAAGTACAGGCCCAAGGCACCCACGGAAGGCTACCGGCCTGTGTTAATGTGTCTCATTGAAAGTTACTGAGAACCAACTCTCTCTGGCTTGCTGTAGCTTTCTTTGAAATGGGGATATCAGCTCTCCACATTCACTTATCAGAAATATGTCTATTTCTGGGTTAGATAAAATTGTTTGAGTACTCATTTGAAAGGAGCAGCCATTCCTGCTTTAAACCTAGAATACAGTCATTTAAAGTTACAGCTTGATAAAAGAAGAAAAATAATTGGAGAACTTTATCTACACCCTTAACATCTCTTGTCTCTTTCCTGGAGTTTACACTAAAGTCTCTAAGGTGCAGCAGTGATAGAGGAAACACTGGTCTATTCCACTGGGAACTCCCAACATATCTTCCTTTTGCTCCTCAGATCATTATAAATCAAGGCTTTTAAAAGAAGGAATTTTGTTTGGTTTTGGTAGATCAAAATGAATTCAGGCCATTAGATAAAAGAAAGAGAAGGGATGAAAATATGATTATCCTACACCACCTCAAGCCTTAAATCCTTATTTTCTCAAAGAATCAGTTTTTAATATAATGAGCTCTAAAATACAGAGAGGTCACATATAATGCTGGAATGGTAAGTAGGTACTGGAGACTTACTGGAGAACTTTTTTTGTAATACTGAAAGACAGAAGCATTATATAGATACAAAGCAACTTGTACTTTCAAAGTTTTCTTGGTATTCCTGATGTAAATATTTTGTCCTATTGCGAGAACAGAAATACATGTGTCTATATTATAATCTGCATTTACTGTGTGCGTTCTTTCACAGAATAACTCTGTCTTGGTAGGATAAGATCTAATAAAGCATGGAGCTGATCATATTTAAAGTCTTTCTGCTTAAAATGTGTATAGTATATCATCAATTATAGACTAAATATAGTTTGTACCCATTTTTGAAGACTAATAATAGAGGAAAATATTATTTAAAACCTGATTTGACTTCTTGATAAACAAATGTACCAACATTTCAGGCTTGAAAACTACCAATTATTTTGCTCTTCCATAAGCATGACCCAGAATCATAGTTAAAAGCTGAAGTACATCTCATTCTTTGGATACTTGCTTTGCTAGTTTTTAAAAGAAATAAGAGCTCTTTTATAGTCCTCAAGAATATCCACTCAACCAACTTCCACTAGCCTAATAGCTTTAGTTTGAAAGCATCTGGTTGGAAGCTCAGCTGCTGAACCAAAAAGGCCAGAGAATGTCTACTGGACATAAGGCAAAGTAAGAACAAATGGAAGTGCCTATGCTGTTACCCAAACTCCTCCTACCCTTTCCTGACTCTTCAAGCATGATACATGCAGCCCTAAAAGCCGGGAGCCTTTCACAGTGTACTGCCACAATCATGCCTCAGTTGCAGCTCTGGGGAATACCACGAACCCTGGAGAATATGCCCAAATGTGGAAACTCTGCCCATAGAATTGTGGTGGATTTATGTTGTGGTTTGAGTCCCTTTATGACTAAATGTAATGGTTGGTTTGTTTACCATTTCTTTTCTTTTAAGAGTCCAAGTGGCTACAAAACATTACTGTGAGGGTAGTTTATTGGGTTTCGGTTTTTGTTTTTAACCAGTGTACCAGGAAAATATTGAGGTGGGGGAAGCACTGGGAGAGAAAGCAAGTCTAACTTGTAATTCTACCTCTCTGCCCTGCAGGGGAAATCATTTCCCGATAATAAAAGTGTGTGGAGACTAGATTCTTTATTTAGTCTTAGTTCCTTCCAAGAACAGCGGAGGTGGAATTCAGGTTCTGAAGTTGCTTCAGCACGTCCACATCTATCCCTGCCCATTGCAAGAAGAAACCATGTGGTCTCGGGGAACAATAAATGTCAAGGTGTTTTGAGGCAAGCCAGCTGATCATAAGCTGTGCTTGTAACACTAATGGCTTCTTGTTTTCATACTGAAAATATGCACCTCCTGGAACCTCTTCTCTCTTGGTCAGATGTGTGATGTGATTTGCATTATGGAATGCAAGAGAGACATGTGCTTGCAAGTATTCTGATCCAGGAAGCGGGTTTCTATTGTGTACATGATCCCTACTGCCTTTTGTGGTGATCTTAATACATTTTTTGTAATTTTAATTTTGGACTTATTTTAAAAGAATTCATTTTCTATCAACTCCTAAACCCAAAATGACTGCATGGAAGATAGCTGTGCTACAGTTACCAAAACATCCTGGAGCCTGATTTCACAAGCTCCTTTTTGCTGTGGTCTGGGAGCCCTTGGCCTTGGCCTCCAGCTATTGTGTTAATAACAGAGAGATGGGGAAACATCTACTTTGGGTCAATTCTCTGGGCAATCACCTACTGCTGAGTGGTGTGTGGGTGGATGTATCTAGGATTTCAAGCTTCTCAAAGAGAAATGACATGTCTCATGGAGAAATAATTAATATATATTTGCGAGAACAATCTATGTAAATATATTTTACTTCCTCAGAAGGCTATATTTTTATTCATTGAAACTTACTTTTCAGGTGGATGTAGGGAGTGAGGAATAAGTTTAACGTTTCTGGGAGTCAGAAAGCCTCGTTAGCTTAGTTTTAAGCCTACATTCTATCACTAACTCACTCTTAGACTTGGGTCACTTATTTAACCTTTCTGGGCCTTAGTTTAGAAACCCCTGATTGGATTAAGAAAAGTCTAGCAGTTTGGGTTTTTGTTTTTTTATTTTCCCCTGTAGGATCTCTCATCTTTAACATGCTAATGGGTATTACAACCTCCAAGGATGTGTAGTGAATCTTAAACTGACAGGACTATTGAACATTTTTTTTTCCTGAAAAAATACCTATTCTCCTACCCTGGACTCTATTACAAAGGTTCTATAGAATATAGTTTGAAAAATTTCTAGAAGTGGAAGTATCTTTCCTGCTCTAAAGTTCTATGAATCTATGAAGGCAATGTAGAATTACACACATTTAATGGAGACATAAAAAGAGGTCGTTTATGAGCCTGTTGTGTCAATCAACACGTTATAGATAAAAGTTTCACTATAGCTCATTTAAGCAGAAATGGCTTTATTATAAAGTAATCATTAGCTTATATCAGCTATAGAAAGACCAAAGAACCAATCTTGAATGCTACTAAGAAAAACACAGGAAAAAGTTGGCCAGATGCTCAACCATATCAATTGTTCATAACAAAAACACCTTTGCTACTGCTGCTCACTGCTTGACACACATGGCATTAGAAAATAGAAGTGAAAATTCTACTACTGCTGCCCTGGAAGCACCATCAATGCCACTGTGCTTGCTGGAATGTACCATTTCCCTGCATGTGAACACTCTACTCATCTTGGTTGCTCCTACCTCTAAATGGCATACCATGGTAGGCAAAACTCTGAGATGGTCCCTAAGATTCCTGTTCCATGCTATATACACCTTGTACAACATCCTCTTCTTGAGTGTGAGCAGGACTTGTGAGTGTGATGGAATATCATTTTCATGCTTATTTTCTAGCACATGACAAAAAGAGGTTTTGCAAATATAATTAAAGTCTCCAGTTGGTTGACTCTAAATTAAACAAAACGAAGACTATCCTGAGTGGGCCTGATAAAATTCAGTGAAAAGGAAAAACAAACAAACAAACAAGCAAAAAAAAACAAAAAACAAAACCCAGAAATTCAAAGCCAGAAACACATTCCTGGTGGACTTGAAGGTGCAAACTGCCATGTTGTGGAGAGCATCACATGTCAGAGAATGGCAAGAAGGCTCTAAAAGCTGTGAATGGCCCCTGATTGACAGCCATCAAGAAAGCGGGATTTCAGTTCCACAACTGCAGGCAACTGAACTCTGACAACAGTAAGCTTGGGAGAGAACCCTGATCAAAGTGTAGCCTTGGCCAACATCTTGATTTCAGCTTTGTGATTTCAGTCTCAGCAGAGAATCCAGCTAACCCATGCTCATACTTCTGATCTACAGAAACTGGAAGCCAAGAAATGATGTTATTTTAAGCCACTAAGTCTATGTAATTTGTTACAAAGTGATAGAAAATTAATACTTTCATTTTCATGATGAAGCCCAGGTTGCTCCTCAAAGTTAAACTCCAAGGGCTTTTGGGGAATGTCATTTTTAGTTTTTCATACTCTAAAATTCGGTAAGAGAAGCCAGAGTGGCTGGTGTTGGTGGTGCGGGAATCAGTCTCTAACATCAGCCACCCTCTTCTTCGGGGAATTCTTTTATAAAATGTGTCTTATAGATCAGATGATGTTTTAAAGGTCCCTAAGTGTTTTTTTTTTTAAAAATGGCAATGGTCAACGTATCTTATAAGTATTCAAGAAAAAATAATTAGCATTTTTGCCAGCAAATCTCTTATATGAATCAACAATCGTCTCAACTTACATGCCAATACTTTTGCTGATTCTTCTATCCAAAAAAAAAAAAAGTTTCTTTATAAAATCGACAACTTTTCTAGGAGATCAATGTTATTCCAAGTATGGTCTCCATAATGAGATTATTTTCATGGAGGAATTTTTCCATATTTTTATACATATATTCATAATATATATGTATAAGGCCTAGCTTCTGGGTCTCACCGACATCAAGTATATTGATGATTTTCTTGGGTGGTTTTTTCACTGAGAATCAAACAAACTATCAATAAAAGTTAATAAGAGAAGGAACTTTTTCTTTTCCTTTTCCTAAAGAGAAGTGTTAGGGCCAGTTTTATTTATCTGATAACATGCTGCTATTTCTCCCTGGGATTATAGGAGAATGAGGATCCCATAGTATTTCTGAAAAGTCAGAAGTTTTCTGATAAAGCCAAATTTGTTTCCCATTCCTACACATATGCTCATTCACATAACCAGTGTCTGGCTTACACTATCTTCCCCACATTAAAGTAGTTCAATTTCTATTTACTACATCAAGTAAGTTTAAACCATCTCCTTTGCTTTATTAATACTCCCCAACCCAAATTCCTCTCACCTCAGAAACACCCAAGTGAGGAAGGGTAATCAGTGAGAATGACAATTAAGAAATTGTGATCTCAAAAAACAAAACAGAAAGCCCCATTTGCTCTACCTCATGTTGTAATTTCCCAGACGTTTCCTCTTGGCCAATGGTGAGCCAGACATTTTTTCCCTTGAAGGCTGAGCAACTTCTTACAAAACCACAGGCTGCGGGTTTTCCCAGATGCCTGTTATTTCCTGAGCAGCACGTAATAACAGCCCCTTAATTTTTACAGTGCTGAAAGTTTGCAAAGTGCCTTCAGAAAGTCCTGTCTCAACTCATTTGATCCTCACAACAGCTCAATAGGGGTGAGGGCAGGTACCTTTAATTCTAGTTTATAAATAACAGAAACTTGTACTTCTAGAGTTACATGACTAACCTAAACTATGGTAAACCCTGATGTTGAGATGGAACACAAGTCTTTTGAGTATAAATCAGGCAGTCTTTCCCCAGGATTCCTGTTCTCTGGCAGACACATCAGTAAATGGATGAAAATAAATATTCAATAGACAGTGGTTTCTTGCTGTTCTCTAATCTTGCCCATCCCAACACCCTGCCACACATGTTAAATGCACATGTGACCATAGTTAACACAATCAAGGACAAGTTCCCAAGTATAAATCTGGATTCTGTCTACCTCATTAGTCTTTCCCTTTATCCTCCAGGAACACCTCATTTCTTATAGTCCATTCTTTATACTTCTGCCTGGACTTGCCTCTGTCTGCCTTTTCTGTCAGAGTAAAATGTATTTGGTCTTAAAGTTTCTGCTCAGGCTTTGCCCAGGCTGGTCATGATAGACCCCTTCAGTATCCAGTCTGTTCCTCTATTTGTCACCTTATTAAAATTTATGCTAATATGTACACACTATCCCTAGCCCACTGAGGTGTCTTATTCATCTTGGGTCCTCTGTATTTAACACTGTGCTGAGATTTTCAGCACTAAGATGTTTGTGAAATCAGAATTTTGAAAAAGGGATCTTTTGTTGGGAAGACAATAAAAATACACAAAAGTGAGCCTCAAGAGTTGTAGCTTCCCTATCTAAACTTGCTCTGTGAGAATTGGGAGTCTAGGAATGAAATAATAGCCATGAATTGGGCTGGCAATGAGAGTGAAGAGCAGAGAGATAATGCCAATAACCTCTGAAAAGTTCTGCTGAGTATCCTGGGATTTGGGTACTTTGTTGACCATGACCTTTAACCTCTCCCTTCCAGAGGAACTGCTGCAGGATCATAGCTGACTGACAGCCTTAAACTGCCACACCTTTGTATCCATTGAAGCATTCAAGTCAGGTCATGCTTCCCACTGGCTGCTCCTAGACAATGACAGAGCACAATAGAGGGTAGTAGGCCCAGGCCACTTCTGCCTGAGGTAGGATATCTCTAATGGGAAATTTGAGCTCAGGGAGCGCAGGGATCCCCATTGGCCTGGCTGAGACTTTCTCAGAACTGGGCTGTTATCTGAGGCTCCTTCTAGCCCAATTCTCCCTTCTCTCTCTCCCATTACAGCCTGCTTTAAGGTCTAAAGGCACTTCTTGCCTACTCATGCTCCATCCCTCTTTTCCTTCATAAGTCTTTTCCTCAATAAATTCCCTGCCCATCTAATTCCATCTTGACACTCGCTTTTCCAAGGACCTGAATTGTGACTTTAGGATTTAGGTCTAAATATCAAATAAAAAAACTGTGACTCTAAATTTGTAGACTATGCCCCAAATTTAACAATGCTCTAACTTAGTCTAAAGCTATATATTACTTTAAAATCAGAGCTTAAAAAACCACAAAATAGGACAAATGGGTTCTGCTTCTGCAGATCTGAGGTTACACAGGTGAAATGGAGAATAAAAGTAGCCCAAGTGGACCTATCAGCCTTTCCTTGACCGCATGGGTGAGTCTAGGAAGTAACAACAGTTTTATTAACACTTTAATAACTCAGTCTGGCTCTTTTTTTATCTTCTTTATCTTTTTGAACCTAGTATTAAAATGTTCTATAGTCTTTGCCTCTCTTCAAAATAATTTTTAAAAAAAGGTGACTGAACTTTCCAATGTGTCCAAAGAAAAATAAAGTTTGTGTCAACCATGATAGAGTCCTAGGTGATTTTCTTGGGATTAATGCAGTGTCTCTTGCCTTTATTTAACTCATTGAAAAACACAAAAAAATGTAAATCATGGCCTCTCCCACACATACCCCAGAGATTCTTATATAACAACATGGAAAATGTTATTCCGCAACCTCTGAGAAATCTGAGAATCAACATTTTTCAGAATTATTTTCTGTTTTTTTTTAATATTACAGAAAATTATATGATAGTATGTTTTTTCAAACCACAATATCCTAATGAAGATTCTGATGTATCCTACCTCATCTCTGAATATAGGAATAGATCTCTCTGTTGAAAGTATTGGTCTGGTCTAACACCCTTACTTTGTAGATGAGAATAATTGAGGTCATAAATTAAATGATTTGCTCAAGGTTGCTGAATTAGTAAAAATGGATATTTTTAATGTTATATAAGTTGACTTTGATCAATTTGAAATTATAGTCTGATATTTTTTAAAGGAAGTGAATGTAATGATCAGAAAATAATTCCTGCCCCAAAATGGTAAAATGTGTTTCCTATGATATAATTTCCTTCTGTCTATTAAGTTCCCATGACCTCTCTTCTACATAGTTTCTCATGATGAACGCAGTAAGCAGTAGGGCACAATTCCTGCCCTCAATGGGCTCACAGTCTCATGGGTACAGCAGACATGTAAATAGATGACTTAAATTTATGAAATAAGTTTAATGATGGCGATGTTGCAGCACAAGAGTGAATGAGCCAAGACTAGTGGTCAGGAAATCTTCCTGGAGTGGTCTTCTTGCCACTACAAGATGGGATGCTCCTGAGAACAGAGCCTATAACTATTTCATCTCACTAACCTCATAGCTACTAGTACAATACCTGCCCTTAACAAATATCCCTTTTGCATAACAGTTCTCTTACACAATTCTATAGCCAAATAGTTTTTAGAACTTTACAAACACCTAAAAAATTGCACTTGTTGCTATTTTTCTGCAATCTTTTTTAACTTGAGTTAAATTTATTAAATCATATGATAAAGAAAAAAAAAAAAAAAACGCTTACACTTTTCTATCCAAAAGGAAATTTTCTTTTCACCACCTCTTTTGTTTCACTTATGAGAACTTGGATCCTTGAATGTTTTGCATAAATGAAAATCAAAAAACAGAATCTTATTTATATAAATCTTACAACAAAAAAAATAATAAAAATAAACTCATTACTTAAAAATATTTAGATCAGATAGCTGGGTTGGATTATTTCACTCATAGTGTAGGGCAAAAATCGAAAGGTTTTAGGGATATGTTGTTATGAAGTCTATAATTTAGTCATTCTCAGCTGCCTCTTTGCCTCTAACTTTCTTTTCTTCTCCCTCTCCCATTGGCTTTGGTGCTGGCCTGGACAAGCAGTGTGACAACATTGCCTTTTTCTCAAAATACTAGAGTTGTGCCACCCACAGTCCTATGGCTGGAGGCCAGGGCATTGCCAGCAGCACAAACATGGGTCAGGCTGCAGCATGCAAGAATTCTTGCTTGAGGTTCTTTCCTGACAGTTCACTTGAAATTGTTATTATCAACAGTGCGATGGCAACAAGTATGGGATGTAAAAGAAATATGTGGCATGGCACATCAGAAATCTTGATTCCCTGTCTTATTACTTTCTAGATGTGTGACCATTAGCATTTCTCCTAATCTATTCATTCTACCTGACAGTATTATAAGGATGAGAGTGAGACAATGAAAATTATTAGCTTAGTGAGGGAAATTGCCACTCTCCTATGTATTTGGTCAGAGTGTAAATCATAAGATTTTCTGGAGGACAATTTGGCAGTAACTATCAATCTTAAAAATGCCCAGACCTTTGGCCTAGTTAGTCCTTTTCTGGAAATTTAGCCTAAAGAAATAAGTAAGAAGGTGCAGAAAGATGTATGTAAAAAGATGTTTATCTATCAACGTGCTGACCGTAATAACAAAAAGTTAGAAACAATCAAATGTTCAAACATAAAAACTGGTTAAATGAATTAGAATATACCTATGTAATAAAGTACTATATAGCTGTTAAAAATAAAATCAAAATAAAAAAATGTAGCTATTGGTATGTAATGGTACGTAAAATGTAATTATTACATGTGCAGGCAAGTAAAAAATTGTATATATGATGTGATATATCTAAATAGATGATGATAGATAGGTGGATAGATAGATAGATCAATAGATAGATCACATGGAACTATACTGCACACACATACAGAGAGCTAGACAGACAGACAGACAGACATGGAGGTATGAAACTATACTCATCAAAGCAATCAGAGAGTTTAACTCGGATTAATGCTATTTTATTTTTCTTTTATTTTCATCTATTTATGTGTCTGTATTTTCTAATTTTTCTATAATGTGCATGTGTTTCTATTATATTATGGAAAGTAACTTTAAAAAGTAAAATAAAGTATATGAAAACATGGCATGACACTTGTTTTACAAATACAAGGTATTATTATGTTCTGGTAGCTTCTACTAGACTCTACTCTTACAGCATATCCAGGGATCAGAGCACTATATGTATGAATTATAACATGGTCTAGGCTTTGTCATCTCAGTGATATGTCACTTTTTAGATTTTAAAAAGCCTCTTTTTCTGTGGCAAGAGACTGCTAAGTATTTGAAATACTGAAAGGTTTACAAGGTTTCACTAAAATGAACACTCCTTCAGGAAATTTAATTGAGATTAACAAAGAAAATGATGAGCTCTATGCAGAACATGATGGTAACATTATAAAAGGGAAGAAAAAACAATCCACTCATCTCTTTAAAACAAAGTTTGACTGTGTTTACCCACAACACACATGGCATATGCGTTCTAAAATAGTTACCTCATTTGCAAATAGGAAACTCCAGTTCTATTGCTGGTTCCGGAAAAAATTTTCTGCAGAAACTCAGACATATATAACTTGTCTATGCTTGAATTAATTTGTCTATGAAATGAACATTATATTGGCAAAGCCTTTAAATGAAGTTTAGCTTTTAAATATAAAAATATTATAAACCTCCTAAACATGAAGTAGGTGGAGAATTTGGAAAAGGAAAGAAGTTTTGATGGTTTATTAAAGAAAATTTTATAGCTATTTCTTGATGAGTTACTACAGAAATTTTTAATGAGGCTTTTCCAGTGTTTTAATTCCAAAAAATTACTCTGCTACTGCTGAAATATGAACCATGGGCATTAATATCCAATTTATAAACATCACTATTTTTTATGAGTCAAGTCTTTAAGGAAATTTTTTAGCTGATTGTAATTTAAAAGCTATTTTTACTAAACAATATATGAACTTTTAATGTAAAACTCCTAAATTATACAATATTAATTTTTCAAAATAAAGTCAAGTACTGAATTATATTTTATTAAATTATAGACTCATAAACATATGTAAATGCAACTGCTAAAAAGAAATTCATCTCTACCTATTGTAATTATATCACATTTGACTGTTTTTCAAATGAAATAGTCATGTATAATTGGCTATGACATTATACATGATAAATATATCAGATCTGAGTCTATTGCGAGAGCAACAGATTATTCACTTTCAGAAGGTATATTAATTATTTTGGAACACTAGGGCAATTTTTCTCAAATTTTCCCAATCCTCAGAATAAGCCATGAATGTACAAGGGTTAATAGTTGGCATTCACATTTCTTTTCCTTTTTTCCACACTCTTTAGTCTATTATCTGTATTTTAAATTTTTAATCAAGTAAGAATCTGTGCCTGCTATGTTCAATATATTCTAAAAGGTGCTATGGAGAATACAACAGAATTACGCCATCGAAAAAACTACTATCAAATATGAGGTTAAGAGATAGACACAAAATCTCTAAATACAAGTAAACATAAAGGAATGCTATATAGTGCTAAAGAAAATAAATATAACGCACATTCAAAAGGAAGATGGGAGCTCCAATGCCCAAATGAATTAGAACTTTATGTGAAAATTAAATTTCCTGGGACATAATAGGTACTCAATAAATGTTAGAGGATTTTTTTTTTTAATCCCTCTTGCTTTTCCTCAGCTGGAATTTTTGTGAATAAAATGAGAGCTAAGCCTTAAAAGGTGGGCAAGATTTGAACAGGCATTAATTACAGGATATTATGACAAAAGGTTCAGAGGTAGGGTGACATATTCTGATTTAGTAAACTAACCCCTTCAGTTGGAATAGTGTTGGTAATGGAGGAACAGGGTATATGGGTGAGAATCCAGTGACTTTGGAACTGGAAGCAGGCATCTGTATATTCACACTATTGAGTATCTATCAAATGCATATTAAATCTTGAAAGAAGGCTGGATCTCATTAGGACTGCCAATCCTCTTCTATTCTTCCCTTGCCCAACAGTCCCCTCCTATCTTCACTTCCATAATTATCTTGCCTAGATTCCATAGTTGAACATTCTAACCCCTCTCTTACAAATTCTCTAAATTCCCCTGCCCTATTGTCTTTCCATGGCATTCGCTTGGCAAAGCCCCAACCCTAGGTGAACTCAACTGTTTACTTTTTGCATGTGACTTATTAGGTTTGGTTCAGTGCTGCCTGGTGTAAGTAAAAAGGAACAATAGGCAACTTGCTATCATAAATCTGTGATCACCACTCAGCTGAGCCATCCCACCTAGATGTCAAAGAACCTACCAGAATTCCTTAGCCATGCTACCATTTTCCACTCTGCTTTAAGCTCTCTCCCCTCTCCTGAAGTCTCTTTACCTGACACTTTACCTGGCGCTTCCATCCGATAACTTATCCTTCTACTCCACTGAGAAAATAGAAGTCATCATAATGGGACTTCTCACCTTTTGACTATTAAATCGATCAGATCTACTTTTGGTTGCAACCTTTTTTTTTTTTCTTATACTGGAAAAATAACAGAATCCATCATTTATATAAAGTCAATCCTTCAACTATGTTGTATACTATGAATTTTATCCTAATGTTCTCAGGGACACTGCTCTGTAATTAATCCCTCCTCACTTATTCAACCTTCTTTCTTATTCTTTTCTTTTGTACTCCTTCTCGTCAGTATATAAACAAGCTCAAATCTTATGGCAGGAAACAGGACCACCCTTTTTTAACATCCCCTTTATCCAATGCATTACTACACTTCTACTCTTCATTGTAAAACTTCTTCAAAAGCTTAACTATACTCACTTTGTTTCCTCTCTTCCCACTCATACTCTTTAATACACTGTAATCTAATTTTCTGCCATGATTCTACCAGAATTGCTTTCAAAATTACCAAAGTCTATGTATGAATAAATTCAGTGGCTATTTTTAGTCCTTTTTTCACTTGTTTTTCTTCAGCATTTGACACTGTAGATCACTCAAATATTCTTTTTGTGGTTTCTATGGTTCCTCAGACTGCTGGTTTACCACTTACCTTTCTGATTCTTCCTTTGCAGTCTCCTTTACAAGTTTATCTTCTTATCCCTGCCTCTTAGAAAGCCTTTCTCATTTTGTACACTTTCTCTGGACTTTCTTATTTATTCTCAAGATTTCAAAATCCCCCAAGTCTTTAATCACAGTCTTTTCTATGAACTTCAGACCCATATCTCCAACTGCTTCCTGAATGTCTCCAATGGATATTCACGAGCACTCTAAACTAAACATAGTCCCCAAATTGAAGTCACCCCCCCCCCTTGTTTCCCAAGTGGCTACTTGCTAAGGTTTCCTGTCTCTATAAAAGACATCATCAACCAGCTAATTGCTCAAGTCTAAATTCAAGGGTCATCTCTCTCTCTCTCTCTCTCTCTCTCTCTCTCTCTCTCTCACACACACACACACACACACAGAAGTCCTGCTGAATCTGATGTCAATCACTATAACCTTCCTATCACTAAGTTCATTTATCTTTTCAACCATCTCTGTGAAGAAACTGTTCAAAGTTGTGTAATCTTCATAAGTTATTAGTATAGCTAAAATGCTCATCTGTGAGAAGGTTTAAAGTTCTGTTTTTCTTTTTATAGAACATTGAAAAAAATTCTGGGAAAAGTTTTTCTGTTTCTTCCTCTTACCCTTTTAATCATGGTGTTGGTAAGGTGATGTCCCCAATTTTATCACAATAATTTTCTGCAGGTACACATCGTCAATGTTTGTTCATGCTGACAAAACTGGGAGGAATGTTTTTCTTTCTGAAAACCATAACATTTCCACAGCCTGGGAAAATATAGGTTACTGCTGTTTGGCTGGAAATATCAACTATATATCTTAACAGTCTGGACTGAAACAACTCAATCAATATTACAAATTATCTGTTGGGATTAAGATCAATATGAAAATGTTAAAAGGATATATAATTGTTTGTTGTTTTATTAGCTACAAATCAACACAGATCATGTATGTAAGACAAAGATCACAAGTGATTTTAAGCTGATCTTAAGGCCTCTTGCACCTCTTCTCTTTCTCTGTTGAAAGATGTCCATACATGGACCTCCAGTGTAAAGCTGCCCCTCTGTCCTTTTAGTCAGTGTGTTTTGTGGATGTTGTCATTTATTTTCTATATTCATGGGAAACAGTAAGGAAAAATAATATTAATAAAAATCCAAGGGATAGATGCACAACTATACTTCTAATAGAAAAAAAAAAATGAGAAACTCCATTAAATGGATAGAAAGTGCTATTTGAGACATAACTTAAGTTTATATATTTTGAGTATAATTTAGGAAATGGCAGCAGTGTAGCCAATACCCAATGTAATCTTTGATTTTTCTCTTTCTTTCACTTTTCCCCACAGCAAGCTTTGACATCTCACCTCCTAGCTAAATTCTAAAGTTATCCAATTTCTTCCATCACCCTATCTACGCCCCTAATTCAGGCTACCATTATCTCTCACCGAATCAATTGCAACAGCCGCTAACTGCTTGCTTGCACTTTGACTTCCACTAAAATCTCTTTTCTACACTGTCGCCAAATTGATCTTTCTACAATATAATTCAGATCATATTATTGCTGTGCATAAAATCAGAGAATTTTCTTTGCCCATGAAGAAAAATAAAAGCTTGTCTCATCCTAAGAGGCCTGTGATCTGGCCTCTGCTTAATCCTAGCTTCCTACCTGATCTCACCTCCTACTACTCCTCCACTCCCTCTGTCATCCAACCACACTTCTTTGTTGCTCAAATTTACCACTTGCTGTTTCCTCTGATGGGAGCCTTTTCTTTCTAGATCCTTCATGGCTGACTCCTTGTCATTCACCTCTCAGCCCCACCGCCACAGAGGCCTCCTCTACCGCCCAGTCTAAATTAACTGACTTTACTTTCCTTCTTATCAGCCTGTTTCATTTTCTTTATAATATATTCAAAGGTCTGAAATTATCTTGTTTATTTATTTGTTCTCTTGTTTTCCAGCTAGAATGTAATTTCTAGTATAGAAACTTTTCCTAATTTTTTTTTACTGTTAAATCCCAGTTTCCAGAACAGAGATCAGCTAATTTTTTCTGTAAAGGGCCAGATAGTAAATGTTTTAGACTTTGCAGACCATGTAGTCTTTGTTGCAACTACTGATACCTGGTTTGGTTGCATGAAGCAGCTGTAGACAATAGGTAATTGAAGTGTCTGTGTGCCATTAAAACTTTATTTATAAACATTTTATTTATAAACACGATATATAATTTTAATGTTTCACAAAATAGTGTTCTTCTTTTGATTTTTTTTCAACCACTTAAAAATGTGAAAGACATTCTTAGGTCATGAGCTATACAAAAATAAGCAGTTGGCCAGATTTAGCATATAGGTCATAGTTGGCCAATCTCTAAACCAGAATGGCTATTGCTATGTATAGGAGGCTTGCAAAAAAAAAAAAAAAAAATTCTTTAAATGAATGAATGAATAGATGAACAAGGAAATGTATTTCCCTCGTAAACTTTCAGAGACTTCACATGGGCTAATAGTTAATACGATTACCCCTTCTATTGCTTCTGCCCTCAAGGTGGGTTAGTTCTACCTTCTTGCTTATTTATTTATGGAAATGACTAATTATTAACCTGAGTCACCAGAATCAGTGTAAACATGGAGGTTTTATAAGAAGAAGAGCAGTTAGGACCTTTGATTACTTCAAGTATCGAAGGCCAACAAAATTGAGTTCTGTATTCATGATCAAAACTTAAATGTTTGAATTCCAAAAGCTTAAACACTATGATGAAAAAATATGAATAATTCATTGGTCTTAAACTATATACCTATGTGTTATGAATGAAAACTTACAAAAGTCACGAAATAAGAAAACTCAAAAATGTTTTTAGAAAGATTATTTTAATCTTTTCCTCCAACTTGCTGCTTCATATATTAGGGAAGGTTTTCTAAAAAGAGTAAAATTTACAGAGTTTTAAGTAAGGGCTTTGAAATTAGTCCTTTTTACTCTCATTAGGACTGTTTTGTAGTCTCCGGTCATATTTTGTGCAACTCGTCCCCTTTAACTATACTCACCCGTCCCCCAATATTCAAATAAATGAAAGAGATTAGACTTCTGTCCCTAAATTAAGATTAAAACAAATATTAAGTTGAAAGAATAAAAGAGAAATAAAGGTAAAATCTTTTCATTTTAAAAGCAAGTTAAAATGACAAGTAAAGGATTACTGTTAAGATGTTAAATTGTTCTAAAAAAATGATTTCCCCTAATAAATCAGATTAAATCACTCATCAGAAGGAAAACACACAATGTCTTAAAGTAAGTTTTAGTAAAACCTTCAAGAGCTCCTGGCACAAGAAACTTGGCAGAAACATTTGGAAAGCAATGACAGCATCAGTTGTACAAGTGCTCAACAGACAGCTGTAAAGAGAACACTAAGGTCTCGTTGGAAATAACTGCTGAATTGGGATGGTACCTTACTTTAGAGTTGCCCAGAATTGTCTGCTTCTAAACTGTCACTTGTAAAAGTAGATCACAGAGTGAAGAAATTCTGAGTGATTTCTTGGGCTGTCACTAAGATGTATTTCATACTTTACAGTCTCCTTCTGATTAATAAAGAATGCACAATTAGGAGAGGAGTACTTATTCTTCTAGAAAGACTAATAGATTATACTAATACTTATAGTTTAGGAAGGAAGGAAGAAAGAAAGAGAGGGAGAGAGGGAGACAAGAAGGGAGGAAGGAAAGAAAGAGGAAAAAGAGAGAGGGAGGGTGGACATGTCTTTTTTTTTGCAATCATCTTTAGGGAACTAAACGAAGGTTTCTCAATCGATGGTCCTTGTCTGGGTGTCCATTTTATTACTTTTCTAAGCTCATGCTTGAACTGCTGAGAGTGTGCTCAAGGCTTGCTCACCATTCATTGAGATGGAACTTGAGGTGTCTGTATAAAAGCCAAGTTCTGAACAAACCTGAGGCTATTTACAGTTCCAGGTGGGAATCATGTGCTATTCAAGACCAAACTGGCAAGTTTATCCTGGATTGTGCATTTAATGGTACTTGAATTAAGAGGCATTTCAGGAGTTGGGGGAGCCCCATTGCTAGAAGCTGAATTCAAGAAGCACAGAATTTAGCTTTGTATACCTCTTACCTAGAACCTAGTTTCTGACTAACCCATAGTGGATACTCAATAAATGTCTGTGTGCCATGTGGAAATATAACTAACTATAAGGTAGGACCTGCTTTTAGGCTTCTGTCAATGTAAAAACTTACAAACCAGTAGAAAGTTTTTATAAATTTATTTGAGTCAAACTGACCACATATGTTGGGGAGCAATCTCTCAAATGCTCCAGGGAATAACAGTGTCGTGGTTTCTTTCACACATTTGAAATTAAGGAGGGAGTGTAGGGAAGATTACAAGAAGAAAGCGAGGTGGGATCTGATGACAGTGTAATTAAGATTCTGTGCTATCTTGAGGGTAGTCAGCTTTTAGAAGGAGGGGTCTGAAAAGCAGCATTTCAAAAGTGTGTTAGTCTAGAAGCACAGAAACAGTAAACAGGGCTTGCTTAGGACGAAGATAAGCCTTTTACTAAAGAAAATATATCCCTGGGACGTGACTACCCACCATGACCCGCCCAGTTAGGAATTTAGGTCAGATGGCCCTGTGAGGTTATTTTCCATAAAATCCCTCTTTCACCCACACTTTGAGTTAGTTGACAGTCTCCTCATACCTCTTCCTCTTCCAAATGCACCCATTAGGTGGTATTTTACTCATATTAGGAGAAACCGCATGCAATCTGTATACATGTGTATGAGTGTGTGTTTAGGTGTGTATTTCTTTCACTGCACAACTGCTGTTGCTAGAAGCAAATTGAGGGAGACAGAGCCAGCTGAGAATTTCTGGGATTAAGGCCACAAGGCCTACAGTGAGAAGCAGAGTATTCGAGCTTGTCCTTGCTTCCCTGAAAATTAAGTTAACTCTTTCTTAGGATGCAGATGTGTGCCTCTCAGTTCAAGATGATATGAGAAAGTGGAAAAATGACAGTATTTATACTATCTGAACTTAAGAAAAGTAAAACCTGTTAAAATGGAGGCTATCTCTGTATCAACTGTTGGAAGCATAGAGGGTAATGAAGATGTAAAGGGCTGAAAAAAAATGTCCAAGTGGAGGTTAAAAACTTCTTTGAGCCCTATAGGAAAAAGTTTTCTGAAATTTGCATAAGGAACAATCTTTTGATAAGAAAATGCTTAAGGGCAATCCTAGTCAATTAGAATCTGTTTTCTTAAGATTACAAATGACATTTTGATTGCAGTATAATTAAAGTTATCTAAATTACTTTGCAAGTTGAATACAGGAAAACACTAAACACAAACCTAAGTTATTTGGTGTGAGAAAGGTGGGAACATGGAAACACAGACCAGAGAAAGTAGTTCATCCAACCCCTTCAATTTACAAATGAGGAAATTGAGTCTAAGGTACTTTAGAAGATGTGAAAGTTCACTTTGCAAATTAATAACTGGGGATCAGACTGGTTGCTATTGAAAGGAATTTCCAACCAAGGTGATGTGAGGTCTAGCAGAGATATTTTGGGCAGGCAGAAATTTCAGGGTCCTTCAAAAACAGGTGTGTTTATATACACAGTGAAGTTGTTTTTAGAGGTATACGCAGTATGCAAATATATCTTAAAATTTAAAACCCTTAAATGTCATTGTGAACATAACATGGGGAGGGGTAGTATTTCCATTCATGACTTTCCTTAGGTTTGCTAAAGTTAATTGTTCTACGTAGATAAACTGCCATGGCAAAATAAGATGATTATCTGAAAAAAATATATATTATCTGTACAGTTTGAGAGAAAGTTAACCCAAACTACCCAAATATAGTAATTGCCTCCATTTTTCACTTTACTGCCATATATTCTTTTAAAATCCCTGGAATGGTTTATGCTGCTCTTTAGATGATTTCACACACACACACACACACACACACACACACACACACACACAGACTTAGTGAAGCCAAATCTCTCTCTTTGCCTGAACAGAGAAAAAGAGAGGAAATACTTAATTCAGTGATTAACCCATGAAGGAAGAGTCTCCTTCCCTATTCAGATCTTCTTAGTTGCTGTTTCCGGGAATGACTGGCTGGTGTTGTAACATTCAGTGACACAAGTCAAGATGCTCCCCACTGCCAACTAAAATGGAGATAAATCCAGAGTTTGGAAAGAGCACGGGAGAGGCAGGTGGAGAAGTAGAGGTATGATGCTGTTAGTGCTGTGAGCTGAAGTAGCTTCCTGTGTATGATTATCATCTCAAGTGTGACTTGTTTTGAGAAGTAATAAAGGTACTATTTACTTAGGCTACCAAGTGAAGTTTGTGTGGCTCTCTTGGCTTCACTGCTTCTTGGTCCTTTCAGTAAATAGATCTTCCTTCCATTTTTTCTTCCAAATGAAAAAAAGATTGCAGCTATACAGTTTATCTTGTCTCCCAGCAAAATTTCCTAGTCTAATTTTGTTTCTAAAATGTACTGAACTAACTACAAGGGAGGAAAAAACTCAACTGTTCCTATATGATTGAATTCAGTGTGGGCTCTTACATAATTGATGAATCTAACTAGAACTCTTAAGCAAGTGAATGGTATAACTTTTTGAAATTTAACTGAAATCAATTTATCTAAGTAATTTCTGGCCCCTTTCTTCCAACTCATCCATGTTTACACACATCGGGGTGGCAACATACCAGTCACAAGTGTCTTTCTGGGAAAGTGACACACTCTATTCCCACCATCAGCAATGGAAAGTATCAGACACTGCAAGAGAGAATCTGTATTTATTATTAGCAGTAATCATTGTAGATTACCAAAGTAAATATGTAAGAACTCAACAACAGTAAAATGTGTCCTATTCCTCAGTTTAATTGGGAAAGCAAGGCATGTGCATTAAAAAGATAAGAGAAATAGTACAGTACAAGGTGAACAACCTCAAAGAAAGTGCTACGGGCTATAAAAGTTATAAATGTTCATTAAGCAAAAATTAAGGAGTTACCAAAGGCTAAAGAGGTGACTATTTTCTTATTTATCTTGAATCAGGAAAAAAAATAATAAATATTTGTTCCACTTTCATTATGTTTAATTCCCATAATTTAAGTGACTCAACTGATCCAGGCCAAGCAGGGGTCAACAGGAAAGGAGTACATTCCAAAGTAGCATAATATAGGAAGCAAGTATCCTTATTTCTGAATGGTATCTCAAACTTACTCACAGGATTATTTTTTAAAGGATTTCTCTTAAGTCTGCCTTGGGCAGGAAGGCAGCTGCCTTAATGTTACTTCTTTTCTCTCACTGCAGTTTTCAACGGATCCTGTAGATGGGTCCTTTATAGGAACAAGTGAAAGCCACACCGGCTAAGACCCCACTGGAGGCTAGTAGATGAATATTTGTCCTCCAGTAGGTCCCAAGGATGGCCAGACTCTGAAGAGTGAAAGAAAGTTTCCTCAAAAGGAAGCATCCAAACCCAACAGGCACTTGTTGTGGCATTCAGAACTGTTTCCCAAGTTTACATCATTCGAGTCATATCTACATGAAACCACATGTCCATATGAAAATTTAATATATATATATATCAGTCATCTAATGTTTAAAGATATCTGGATGACTGTAAATTTCAATATTCACTCAACTTGAGGTTAGAGTTTATAATATCTACCCAAATAGTCAGTAAATTAGACACTTTGAAGGTCTGGCTTCAATAACACTAAGAATTATTCATTAGAAATAGTATACAGGTGTCACATAATCAGACTGAATATGAAGACAATATTTTTCCAAAAAATGGAGTATAGTTTATGCGTAACTTTGATAATAAAGTTGTATGATTAAATAGGAAGACTCATTGGTTGAGATTAAAGAGTAAAATGGAGATTAAAAAATATTCTGCCTCACATCAAGGATTGTTGGGAGGATCAATCTAAATCATCTGTTTCAAATTATAAATATCCAAACATGGCAACTCCAGCCTTCACTAGCTGTGTCATTTAACATCCTTTATTTGTTTCTTATTTGCAGAATATATTTAAAAAAAAAATAGTAGCATACTTGCTCTGACTACCTTAGAAGATTATTCTAGAGATTGAATTTTTAAAAGAGCATAAAAATACTTTAAAAAAATTGTAAACTACTTTACAAATGCTAGAGTTAAAATAAAAAATAAATAATATAGCGTAATTAGCCACCTAGCTTTAAAATAAAAAGAAGTATAATATATTGAAAAAGTATAGCTTAATATAACACTATCTTTCTTTAGACCAAAGAATTAAATAGTAAAGATATTGAGTTTTCCACTCTGTACTCATAAAATTTCATCTACCCAGAGAAGCTAAGAAGGTAAATGTTATTTCTACACTCATGATTGTTACTTGTTTTGTAATATAGTCACGCTCATATACTATTTTCTTTCAATTTCCTCATTTCTTTAGAATCTTGAAAATAAAATGACCTTTGTGTATGACATTATCTTTTAAGAAAGTAAAACTAACAGAGACATTTACCTTGAAGTTACTAATCAAAATCTTGAGTGAATTCCATGTGTGATATTAGTCATCCCAATTTTACCTCCTAATAGAGTCAATGTACACATTTTCTTCTTGTTCTTCAATTTACTTTTTCATGTTTGTTCTTATTCTTGAAATACCCATAAAACTGTAAAAGATACTACCAACAGTTATTTAGTGTTTATTATGTGCCTGGCACTGGGCTGAGACTTTCACATTTATCATTTTATTTTTACAGTAACCTCATATATATCCTTATCATACAGTGAGCAAAATGAGGCCAGAGAGGTTAAGCAACTTGTGCACTATCACATAGCTAGAATTAGAATGGAGCAGATTCGAAGTGTGTGGTAAATCCATAGCATAATGCAGCCTCTCCGTCTCTTTCTCAATCTTTTCCTCTCAAGGCAGGTAAAGTTTTCTTCCTTCAGTGAAGGTCATAAATCTTGGTCACAGGTAATTGTACTTCTTTCTTAATTGTCTTGGTTAAGTGAGTCACAGAGTTCAAGCATCTCCCAATTATGTCTCAAAGTCTCTTTTACCATCACAGCTGGCCTGTCCCTGTCAAACGGTGGGTCTAGGCACAGCAGTGAGATCCCACTGGATCATGCCTCATACTTCCACTTCTCTTTCCACTAAGACCCTTGATCATGAACCCAAAGAACATTCCACGGCCATAGCAGTATCAAGGTCCTAATGTAGAGCTACAGTCTTTTGAGATGTGTGACACTGAATCAGAACTAATACAGAAACATTATCTTAGGAGTTAAATGCTCTTTTTTTACCCTTTACATTATTTGCAAATTCAAGCACCGGTCCTACATTAAATCTGAAGGACCACTATATCAATGATCAGCTTGTAAAGATCTAATAATAAAAAGAGAACTTCTCTGAAGTCCACCTGCATGTTTGTGGCCACTCCCTCACCCACTGTCACTCAAAAAATACAGGCAATATCCAGTGCTTAAGTTGCTGATACTAACAGCTGCTTGTGCTGATGAAAACCAATTTCATGTTCCATTTTTAACTGAAGGATCAATTAAATTCAAGCTCTGTACTAGAGATTGTACCAAAGTAAGACTTAGGAGTTCTTCAAGATGCCTGGTATTCCCCATAGTAAATATTGATATAAAGATGATTTCATAAGCTTTCCCTGGGGCCATTACTTTTTAAGCAACTTGAAGAGCAGAGGAGAAAATAAATGTTTCTTGTTAGTAAATCTTCATTCAAGTTTTAAGTTGAAAAATTTAAATTAAAAGATAAAGTTCTGCAAATCCTACCAAGATTGAAAACTAAATTTGTATACTTTTAGGTAAATAATTTTAGACTTGTTTTTTTTTCCCCTAAAAGGCCAAGTTCGTATGGGTAATACGTAAACCAGTTAAGAGTGAAAACATATAAAGTTGTTGAATGCATGACAATAATTCTACCACAATATAAGATAAAGAATGGGCATTTAGGGAGACCCCAACCAAAATTAACAGAGGTCCCTTGAAGATAGAGGCGCTAATTATGAAAGACAAGTCAGAAAAGACAAATGTAGCCTCCAAACAGTGAAATGAGTATCATTGTGGAGGACAGTCGCCCATCTGTTCTGCAAAAGACAGTTCCCATTTACCCTGGTCACAGTTCATCTTAAGCTTGTCAGAGCTGTATACCTTGGTGCTACTCAGGCGTTAATAAGCTTCATTTTACCAAGATTTTTAACAGCTTGAAAGTATAGTTCTTTGGCCCTTCCATCCACTTGGGACTAATTTGAGCTATGCAAGACTTGGTCACAGGAAGCATATAAAAACTTCAACTCAATTCTTTGACAGCTTCAGAAACTGGTGTGTTTGTTTTAGGATGTTCAAAACAATTCTGGAATTTCATAACTGAAGAAGCTCACTCTATGACTTCGACACATTTTGAAAAGTGAAGAAGGCAAACTTTTTCTCTTTCCTGCTTCCTCCAGGTCAGACCAGAAAATCTTTATATCAGATATCAGACTTTGCCTTTACTGGATTTATGCAGGCAGTGAGAGACCTACATGTTCTAAGAGCCTCTAAGAATAGGCATGCAAGCCTGAAGCCCTCACATCTGTGGGTTCAGCTCCTCCTCTGCCATCAACTAAACATGCAGGGAGTGGAGCTGCAAATTCCCCTGGGTCAAGGCCACTGGTTAGAATTTCCAGAAGCAGCAAGGCAGTCTCTACCACTTTCCTACACTGCCATCCTTCAGACCCAGCAAAAAGTATGAAAGGCTCTGCTTGCCAAACTGCACAAATACCAACTGCTCACAGAGCAGTCCAGCCCCAGTTACAGGAGAATAGCTGATGCCTTAAAGACCAAGAAACGCTAATAATACAGACAGGCCCCAGTCACCAAGATGTTCTGTTCTAGAAAGATGTTTGTTTGAATTTCCATGTCGAAAGGGAACATGCTTATATCATATTGTTGTACAGTACTATGAAAAATGTCTAGTTAATATTTATTAAGCTCTTTCTATAAGTCAGGTACTCTTTGAAGCAGTTTACATATTATAATTTCTTTAATCTTCATGACAATTTTATGACATTAAAAACCATTTTTATCCCCATTTAACACAAAAGGAAAGTGAGACCCAGAATGTCCAGAGATGTCTGGCACATGAGAGTCTTGAGATAAATATTTGCTAATTGAATCTTTAAAAAGTAAAAAAGCACCACTCTGTATAAATAATGTCATAAGTAGGAAGATAACTTCCAAGATCAGCCCATAAACATATTTTATCTATTTGTATCTCTTTTATTATTAACAATATGTTGTTTATACCTAATAATTGTGATAACATTGTTTTATAGGGAGGTAATGTCCAAAATTCCAGCTTTCAGTTCTATTCAACAGTTTATTTATTGAGCAGCTACTTTCTGAAGCAATATTGGAGCTAAGGGACCATATAAAACTGAGAAGTATATCCCTACCATTTAGTAACTTCCATCCCTGCCCTACCCCCAGGAGGGATTACTTTCTGAAGGGACTTCCTGGTCAAGGTAGGAATGACAGTAAATCTTTCTGGAAAGCTGCACCCATTCTCTCTCCACCTCAGATGCTCCCACACCCTCCAACAGACCCCTGGGTTCTCTGAGCTGCTACAGAAATTGAGAGATCATTGTCACTTCCCAAATCGAGTTTTAAATTAAGTTAATGGATAGAATTTTCTCAAGTTTTCACTTTCCTTCAACTTTTGGCACCTGTTACTGCTTGTCTGGCGACAAGTGTTAGCAGATGACAAAATGAATTAACGAGTAGTGTATTAACATGAACAGAGAAATGGGGAAACAGCCCATCCTGCTTAGCTCAACAGCTTGGAGTTATTTTTGTGGGCCCGGGAGTTCACAGTTGTAATTTTACAGTACATATATAGATTTAAATAGTTATGCTTTCTGCTTGCAAGATTAAGGTTCGTTTTTGTGTTGAAATAAAACAATCAGCATTCCATAGTGTTCTTCAGTGACATCCGCACTCATCACTAACTAAACAGGTTTAAAGACTCCCAAATTACAACTCTCTTGGTTGAACCCACCTCCCGATTCCTCCCCACTCCCTCATACCCCGCAAGTACACTACAGCTTCCCACCCTAGACTGTGAGCTCTCTGAAGGCTGGAGCTGTGGCACCGAGAGTCAGGGATTAATAATTACAGTAAAAGTATAATAAACTTTGCTGAAGTTAATTTAATCCCAGTGTAGTTAGTGAGTGAAGCTCTAAACTTGGGTTCTCCCATCCCGTTCATCTACAGAGGGCAGCCCCAAATCACAGGGCCTACTTGTGAACCGCTTCTAATTTAATCCTAATTTAATTTAATCTTAAACCCAAAGATATTTTAAATCAGTTTGTTTTCTATTTATTAGTTTTCCTAAACCTAGAAAATATACTCTTATTAGGTAAACCTGTTAAACTGCAACCAGGACCCAAACAGGAAAAAGTTTCTGAGTAAACCAATATTCTTCTCTGCCGAATATTTAAGTAAAATACCAACTAAAAAGAAATAAAAGTAGGAGGAGTTTATTGCAATATTTCAGTAACTAATTTTCAGTGTACCCTTTTATGGTCAGTACAAATTCAGCCTAATTTTATATCACTCTCCACATGACAAAAATGTGCTACAAAGCCTTTAATCACCCAGAAAGGTTGGATTATTTCTACTGTCCACTTAAGCATTGAGTTTAAATGCTTAAACTCAACTTTAACCATTTCAGATTTTCAAAAAAAGTTGGAAACAGGCTTTTTTTAAAGTTAAGGCTTATCAGTCAAAAAAAAAGAAAGAACAAGAATCTCCCAATTTCTTGAAAATTCTCTTTAAGCCTTTATTGCATATGGAAATTCTTTTTTTAGTAAGAAATAAATAATGAAATAATTATATCATTGGCAAAGATCTGCTGGGAAATTCCTTTTAAATGGCAATTTCTTCACTGAATTTAAAATGCAATCTGATTTTCAAAGGTTTGATTTTCAAACTCCTTCAGACTTGTCTGTTGTATGAGGTGCACTCAGCTGGTTTGTTTCCTGCACGGGGAGGCCCTGTTGTACCCCTTCCAAAGGTACATTTACTGCCAAAGAATAGCTTAGGTCCTGGGAAACCTGTCTCAATAACATTTTTTAGAAAAAGATGAGACTTTTTTTCTTCCTGCATTTAAATTTGGCTAGTATCTCATTTTAAATAGCTTCTTCTCAAAAGAAGTATGGCACAAGAAGAGGGAAGGGGGAGAGTGACCAGCAAACAGAAGCAAACTCCAGCCCACAGGCAACACTCATGGTTTATGTAGCCAGGCAGGGCTGACCAGCTACAGCTGGCTGCCGGGAGCTTTGGGAGCCACATATTGTGTTTGTTGATAAGTAAACATAATATTGCTGATCAACTTGCATCCTTTTTCAATGTGCAGAATATTCCCGTATGGCATGCAAAATTCTGTGTCGGAAATATCCCCAAACAGCTTTGAGCAGGAATTCCCAGGGAGCTGATTCCCTCATTATTGTATCCAATTATCCACGCTTGGTCTTTCTGGGACATTGCTTGTAATTGACTCTTTGATGATGATTGTATTGTTTTATTTCTTGCCACAACAAATGCAGAGATCCATTGGTCTGCTTTAACACTCAATCCCAGTTCAAAGATGGAACTCAGAATGAAGGTTTTCCTCTAACCCAGTGATTCTCATACTTTAGCATCCCTTTACTTTAAAATCCCTAACTTTAAAATCACCACTAGGAAGGCTTGTTAAAATTCAGATTGCTGGGCCCCACCCCCAGAGTTTCTGATTCAGTTGATCTGGTTCAGAGTCCAGGAATCTGCATTTCTAACAAGTTCCCAGAAGATGCTGATGCTGCTGGCCTGGAACCCACACTTTGTGAAGCACTATTCTAAACAAATTGGCTGTTTTGCTGAGAATAGAAGCTTACCAAGTGTGTCCAGATAAATCTAGCTTTGATGCATCAGCTCAGCCACCTTAGAAGAAGAGAAAAAGGATGGACTGTATTTTATTTATTTGTTTTCCAGAAAAGAGTAGAGAGTGACAGCTCCCACCACTCCAGATAAGAAGGAGGATCTAATGCAGGACCTAGGTCAACCTTGTCAAAGCAGTTTTGCCAGTGGGCTCTTGTGTTGTAGGTATCACACAGGCTGGAGTATATGCCTAGTCACAGCCACCTGAAAAAGAGAGCCCAGAAGACTTCTTTTAATGATTCCTATGAAGAATAAGGGGTTGATTTCCCAAGCACAAGTAATGGAACAAGTTTTCTAAATTATATTACTACAAGTCAATCATAATTTTACATTTTAAACATTTGTAGATAGATTTAAATTTCTGGATCATAACTAAATTGTATCATCTTGCTCCTATCTTAAAGCCTTTAAGTTCTAACTAATCTAGAAGACAGTCTCTTAATCAAAGGGACAAAGTATAGTTATCAAATGGCATTAGTAAAACAGACCTAAGCCTCAGAAAAGGATTTTCCAGGGGGTCCTTTCCAATACTAAAAGAAGAAAGTATCAACCCCAAATACTAGTCTGTATACAGTATATGTATATAGGTGTGTATTAATACTCCTTCGCAATGTCGTCTAAGACTGGATATTCAACTAGATCCCAGATCTGAAGAAATGTTCATTTATCACCATTTAGAGCCACCTAATCATTTCTTTAAGCCAATTCTGAGCTAAGTAACAGGAATAGAGCCCTGGCTGCCAGCCCAATCCAGTCCCTCATCATTTCATCATGCCTGTATTAATGCAAAGTCTTCTTCATTAATCTTAATGGGTCAAGATAGCTCCTAAACTTAAATTTCCATGACTCCTTAGCTTCATAATATGACTTCCCTCTATATTTCCAATATCATCTTTCGCTACCCACCCACTGCCCAAGAATGCTACACTCCAACAACATAGGAACTCTCCCTTTTCATTGTCCCAGTTTAATATTCTTAAAGCAATACTTTTTTCATCATATTGATAATAATCTTGCTCAAAAACATATAGTGATCCTTCACTGCTCACAGGGCTAAGCCCAAACTCTTCTTTTTCTACTTAAGAGAAAGTTTACTGTTTACTTGACTCACCTTATCTCAATCATTGCATAAGTCTCTCTCTCTCTCTCTCTCTCTCTCTCTCTCTCTCTCTCACACACACACACACACACACACACACACACACACACACACACACACACTAACACACACAAGTCCTGCTGAGTCTGATGTCAATCACTGTAACATACTATTCCTAGACCCAAACCTATAGTTTACTGGTACCCACTAAGAATGCCTGCACCATTTTCCTGCAGGACCTACAGTGACCAAGAATGTCTCCAGATATAAGCTTTCTGTGAAGAGCTTACAGTAGATAACCTCTGAGATGGCTCTCAACGATCCTTCCTGGTATTCAACCTTTGTGTAATCCCTCTCCTTGAGTGTAGGCTAGATCTAGTGACGCCCTTCTAAGGATTAGAATATGGCAGAAGTGATAGGATGTCACTTCCAATATCAGGTTCCAAAATGTCTGTCACCTCTGTCTTGTGGGCTCTCCCTTCTCTCTTGGATCATTGCTGTCGTGGAAGCCAGCTGCCCTTTGTAGGGCAGCCCTGTTGAGAGGCCCCATGAATGAATTTGGAAGCAGATCTTTTAAGGCCTCTCAATAGCTACAGGAGTGCGTTTAGAAGGAGATGCTCCCCAAGCTAAGCCTTAAGAGGACTGGAGCCTTCGCTGATCCTTCTGTTGCAGCCTTTCAGAGCTGCTAAGCTGGAATCCTCAGCTAAGTCACTCCTGGATTCCTGACTCCTAGAAATTGTGAGATCATAAATGTTTATTGTTTTAAGCCTCTAAGTTGTTGGGAGTGATTAGTTATATAGTATTAGATACTAATACAGCACTATAATTGTGCTTCAGACTGAAGATTGTGTATTTCTTGCTAGAATATATAAAAAAAAAAAAATCTGGAGGAACTCACTTGAAAATAATAGCTGTGGACACTAGCCTCCTTTCTGGTAGAATGAATAGTTAAGTGAGGTTACATTTAGTCTCGTATCGAAATGTAATAATCATAAGAAGGCCTGGATATGCCTGGAATTTTCTCTTGGTAGCTCTGAAATAATTGTGGAGGAAGAACTTTTCTAAGACTAACCTGGGGTCAGACAAAAACAACAACTGCTTAAATAAAGGTTGTCTGGCTCTTCATGCTGCTGTCTCAAAGACAGCTTGGCAACAGCACTCTCAGTCCAAGAGAGAACTAATACTTCCCTGGGGAATCATTTCCCTGAAACTCTACACTGGTCAGACACACACACACACACACACACACACACACACACACACGTGCACATGTGCACACACGCACACACACACATACACAGCTTCTAGGGGTCAAGCATGAGGATTAAATAATATAAATAATATGTGCTAAGTGCCAACAGCCACGGCATCATACATAAAAACTGTGCTAAGCTGGTCTAGGAAGCTTCGGTCCATGTAAGTTCTTCTCTGGTTTGGAGCTACTTTCCCAGCAAGTAGACCAAATCCTTTGTTATTGTCACTAAGAAAAGACTGAATCCAGTCTTGAGGCTCTCCACAACTTTACAACCAGAAATATCACTATCAAATAATACCAAAGTTTTAAAATCAAATATTTTTTTCATTTTATGTTCTTCTCAGAGACGGCCAGCGCTGCTATGTTGCTCTCTGGATGCCATGCTTCTGAATCTTCATACCCCGACCTTGGGGCCCACCTGGTTTGTTCATCCCAGAAATGAATCCAGACGAAAAAAAAAAAAAAAAAGTTCTAGGCCTGGAAGTGAGCTGCAAGAACATGAGCTCTGGAGCTAAATGGGACTAAACTGTGAATTAAATGATATAATATGCTAAATGTCAATGGCCAAGGTACCGGATAGTATGTGCTAAGCTGGTGCTGGGTATGTCACCATTCCCTTCAGTAAAGTGGCCTTCTCCCCTTACTCCTCCCCCTCTTCCCCTTTCTCCATTCACCACTTCCTTAGTTCTAGGCCTCTTGCCCTTTACTTTCTAAACACTAGAAAAATCTGCTGTTATCCTTTGATCAAACTCAAGTGATTAAATAACAACTTTCTGCACACTTTTCCCAAAGACATTTATGCTTTCACAGGTATTAACTAGACATTCTGTCACAGACACTGAGACTCATTTATGTAGCCAGATGTCAACTGTAGATTTGAGAGTCAGACTGCCTCTACTTATAAATTTTGCCTCTTCTACTTACTACTGTGTGACCTGGGACAAAAGAATTAGCACCTCTACATTTATAGCCTCCTCATCTGTAAAATAAAACCATCCTCCCAGTACCACGGTAAAAAAAAAAAAAAAAAAAAAAAAATGAGAAAATCTGAGTGACTTTTTTAGAGAAGTTCTGGAAACTGGAATAAAAGCTTCATGAAGGCAGAAACTGTTTCTTGGGCTCATGGCTGTGCTTATGACCTGAACTGGAGCCCAGTATAAAGCAGAGGCTCAAACACTTGTTGAACAAATGAATGGGTCCATAATATGCATATAGATACATAATATGGCATTCATTAGGCTTTTAATACATAGATATAAAAATAAGAAAACAGATTATTCACTTACATTTTAAAATATAAAAATAACTCATGTATAGAGTTAGAAAGTTCAACCTATTATATTTAAGATTATTCAAAACATCCAAGTTATAGAAATTACAAAATTAAAAATAAGAGCCAACCATTCAATTTTCTCCAGAACTTTTCCCCAAAGGATACTATTGTAGGTTTCTCATAAATGCTTTATACATATATTATAAACAACCATTGAGATGTAAAGACAAGAATTGCTGTCCTAATGGATAATTTCAGGAGTCAGAGAATGTAGGGTAGAAGCAGAGGAGGATTTGAGAGAGGAAGTCTGTAGTATCTTCCATGGACCCTGAGATCAGAGAGTGTTGATCACTCAGAGCAAACAAGTAGCAAGCAAGTAATACTTGGAGGCAACTGTTGATCCCCAAGATATACCTCTTTTTTTCTGACCAAGAAGACGCTAAAAACAAGACAGGACCATTTTAGAAACGACTTCAGCTTCTTGCAATGATGTGGCTCCATGCATCACTCACAGTTCAACATATTAATTAATCATCAATGTCTATTGTGGGCACAAGAAAAATATGATATTATGGACACTGTGTTGGAATCTATTTTCTGAAATGAATAACAAAGTAATTTGATTTCTAATTTATTTTAGAATTCTTGAGATATGACTAGAAAGTCTCTGATTCATTATCTTTCTCATCAAATAGGACTTGACTCAGTTCCAAGTGAGAGAAATGCAACTCAAAGAGACATTAGAGAAAAAAAGATAATTTTTGATTCACATAACTCAGAAGTCCAGGGGAAAATCATGTCTGAATCCACATTCCCTGACAGTTTTATTAGGAATGTGTCTCCATCTTCAGTTTTGATTAACTCAGGGCTTTGTTTTCTAGTAGGCTCACCTTTGTGGGGTAAGATTGTCCTCAACAGTTTTAGGCTTATGTCCTTCCTACTAGCTTACCAACCAAAAGAAAGGATGTCTCTTCCCCAGTTACACAGCTAATGGTTTAGAGAAGATATACTGGATATCTTGGATCACGTGCCCACCCCTGAAGCAATCACTACAGCCAGCAGATGAACTGCAGAAGGTGAGCAGATCTGAGACACAGGTCCAACTGTGGCATCCCTGGGACAAAGGTGACTCCCTGAAGAATAATCTTGATATAGCCAACAGAAGAAAGAAGAATGAATATAAGACAGCAAAAACAACAGCTATACACTCTAGGGTCCTTCCAATTTAACAGGTAAGAAGGGATCAGTAGCAGGGACATGTTGGTCAGCCCCAGTCTGCATAGATGCTTCTTCACTGGATTGGCTTACCCAACCTATGGAGTCAGGGTAATGAGAGGTCAGTAGCATTGGCATGATGGGGTGTTTGGAAAAAGTCAACTTCTTTGTTATAAAAGAGGAAGTTACTGCCAGTAAAATGCCCAGAAATAGAATAGATTTTCCCTGAGTTACACAGCACTATATTTATTAAAGCTTCTTATAGACTGAAAAAATGAAAAGACACACGAATGTCAATTTTACATACAAAAGAGATATGTAGAAATTGATTTAAAAATAAATGACAATTACTCTCAAGTTAAAAAAAAAACATAATGGCAATTGGCATTTATTTAAGGTAAATAAATGTATTCAGAGTTATCAGGGAGAGAAGGCAGCTTTGGACTAATCCAGATATTTACTTCTATGTTGATTTATTTTTTCTTTGCTTCAGCTATAAAATGTTAAATTCCAAATGGCCCAAGACTCCTCATCTTGAGTCCCCAGGTCAATCTCAAGTAGAAACTTCTACCACAGAGTTTACAGAGGTTTTCAAAACCAAGAGGGAGCAGTCACCATCACTACTGTAACCTCCATTCTCACTTGGAACACTATGGCAAATCTCTTGCTTGGCAACATGGTTCATATTGTAAATTAGAAAAATTGAGTAGTTAGCTTTAAAAGGGCCTAGATGACAGGTCTTATATGATAAACTATCAGGGCCAGAAATTATTATTTTTTAATAAGATAATTGACTCTTTTTTTGTTATTTTTGTTTGTTTGTTTGTTTGTTTTTGTCTTTTGTTTGTACTTGCCTTGATTAAAAAAAAAAAGTGGAGCTCTTAGACTTACTTTATGGTCATTCTTACTGAAGGCCTGGTGGATAAGTATGGCTCCAAGAACAATAGACCTTAGCACATCTGAAGGGAAGACATTTGGGGCAGGGCAGTCTCCCTGGGACCCTCAGCCCCCACCAGAAGCCAAGCCGGCCGGCAGCCTTGGGTGACAGAAAGTGTGCCTTCTCTTCTTGGAGCAGAAATGAGGTTCTGTGAAGGACATAGTGGGTACTAGTGGTAGTGCAGGAGGTGTCTCGTGGTTTCCAAATGTTCCAATTCCAGCTCCCTGGTTCTCAGTCCTGCAGGATGACCAGTACAGACCCTCTGGCCCTGCCACAGCCTACACACCCTCCCTCACATCCCAGACCTGACATGGGTGATTTGGGGAAGATGAAGGTGCTTTGGATCTCTTCCAGGCTTCTCCAGGGCCATTGGCTGTTCTGCGGTCCCTATGGGTTCAGGGTGATATTCCTGAAGAAAGAAAGGCAGAATGGCACAGGCTGGGAGGGAAACTCCTACAGTGAGGGAGATGTCAGGTGGGGCAGGCAGGCTCATGAGAAGAGCAGGTGGAATTTCTGGCTGACTTCAGTGACTGAGTGGCGCAGGTTGGTATTGAGCTCCTTGAAGTTTCCAGCATCCAGGCAGTGCGGCATCCCCTGGAAAAACTCACTGCACCTCTGCTCTTTTCGCTGTAGCCTTGGCTGGCTTCCACTTCTCCCGACCAGTGTCTGCTTTTGGCTCCAGGGACATCCTTGTCCTCTCCACCAGATTACTCTTCCCTAGTACCCCAGGAGTGAACTGCGGGCAATCGACTCTTTTTAATACTTTGCTACCTTTATAACTTCATGCTGACAGGAAGATGTCTTTATATCTAAAGGAAACCACCTTCTCAGTTCTCAAGGTCAGAGCCAAGAAAGATAACTATACCTACCACAAGTGATCATGGAATAATTCCACAAAAAGTAAATCTTAAATTCCACTCTCCCAGATTCATAATTGTCCTTATTTTAATAATCACTGATGGATGAAGTACACTAACTGTTTTAAAAGAACTCTTAAATAAATAGGTGGTTCATAATTTCCATTAATATTCCATTCCATTTAGTAATCTTTTTTCTTAGAAAAGAAAAACTGTTTGATATTAATGTATTTGTTAATCCTTTTCCTCAAAGCTTATTATTCAGCTCTCAGACATAATTTTCAGGAATTCCCATAGAAGAAACAAAGAGAATTTATTCTATAAATGCTCTGAAAAACAAGATGTTTAGTATTATTTTAAAATAACTCAGTGTTCTAATTATTTTCTTCATTCCTTTACTCTTTGCTGTTTTCTTTCTTGAATTTTAACTTAACAGTGAAGACTTGTAAGAGGTACATACTGCTGGAATGTTTTCAGCTGCAATCTTATCCTCTTTAGAAGGTAACTTCAGTGTAATGATAATGAAAGTACATGGAGTTCTTGGAATGTTTTCTAAAGTGTCCTTTGTTTAGTCAATATTTACAAATCACCTTCTTTATTGTTCCTCTGTAAATAGAACAATAGAGAGACAATAAAATATGAGCAATGATACTGATGTGTAAGTATGAAATTTAGCTGCAGCCTTATGACACAAACTGTATACTAAATTAACTTATAATTTTAACTTTAAGCATTTCATACTAGAATGGACGGGACATTTTCTTACAACAATGTTGAACCACGGATCTTGTTAACAAATACCATATGAGAGATACAGGTTCTGCTCATTTTTCAATTTTCAGCTTTTACTTTCAAACTCATTGTTAATGGAGTACTTACTATAGAATAATTACATAGATTGTGTAAATTTTTTACTATCATTCATAACCTGGCTTCTATTAAGAAGTGTGCATTGTGCCAGATATTTAAGAGCAAAAATGAATTAACAACCCAAAGGCTGGGAAGAAGAAGGAAGGAAGAAAATTTGTTAGACTCACTATGCTGAGAGAAAAATATCAGTTCTCTCTCCTGGCACCAAAAGTACAACACGGCATGGAAGAAGGTCGGACAAGTCAATCAGCAATGATATTTTGGCTCCAGCTCTTTAAAGATTGTTGTGATCATAAACAAGTAACTTAACCTCCCTGTATTTGTTTTCTTTTGCTGCTATAGCAAATTACCACAAATTTACTGTCTTACAATTCTGGAGGGCAGAAGTCTGACATGTGTCTCATTAGATTAAAATTAAAGTGTCGACAGGCCTCTATACATTCTAGAAGCTCTAGGAAAGAATTTGTTTTCTTGCTTTTTCCAGCTTCTAAAGGTTACCTGCATTTTTTTTTTTTCCTCATGATTCATTCCTTCATCTTCAAAGCTAGCAACCTTCCTTCTCCATCACATTTCTCCCTCATTCAGCCAGGAGAGGTTCCTTGTGTTTAAGGATTCATGTAATTAGATTGGGCTCACCTAGATAATTAAGGATAATCTCTCTATCTCAAGATCTGAACCTTAATGACATCTGCAAACTCTCTTCTATTATGTCTGGTTCTGGGGAATAGAGTGTGGACGTCTTTGGGGCTATTATTTTCCTACCACATTATTTTAGCTTCAGTTTCCTCACCTGTAAAACCTTATAGGTTGTTGTAACCACAGCACATGCCACATATAGAGGGCCTATGTACTAAACCCTGTCTAGTACATAGGTCTTGATGAGAAGTAGTTAAGATGATGAGTAGAGAGAGGATGAAGAAGACTATATGCACAGACTACTGTATTGTCAAATTGGGGTGGGGGAGGAGGCTGAGTGGGAAAATCCCAAAGTTATTTAAATAAGAGTGAAATGTATGGAAGAAAGAGCAATTCACGGGCTACTTAGAAAGTAAGTTATTCTGAAAACTGAAATTAGAATTTAGGATGCTTTCACTTGATAAGAGAAAATAAGAGATTTTAGCTCCCCTAATTTTTTTTTCTCTGAAACTAGAGTAAAAATATTTAAGAAGATAAATATAAAGAATCACACAATGGGACATTTTTATGATTTAAAGCAAACAAACATTTTTCAAGATCTGGTTCAAAAAGACTAACTTCCTAGGCATTTGAGATAGTAGGTGAGAGAGATAAGAGAGAGAGAAAGAGAGAGAGAGAGAGAGAGAGAGAGAGAGAGAGAGAGAGAGAGAGAGGGAGAGGGAGAGAAGAAAAGAAATAATTTTGGTACAATAAGACTGCCCATGTTTCAATCTTTGGCTGAAAACTCTTACATAGCTGATTGTGCATAAGAAATAAATGATTTTTCCAATGAAATTGACTTGGAAAGTTCAGAAAAGGTAAAGAGGGGCAAGGGAAGGAAGAAATGGACAATTTTCAAACAATCTTCTAGAAAAATAAAACATTACCTTTCTTCTTTTATTTAGCTTATATTAAAGCATATTTATTCAGAAATTCTTGATTGTTTAAAACCCCATTTATTCCCATTTTCTCTATATCACTGTCTTATTTAATTCTAAGTTCAATTCCAAGGTACTTTAAGAAATTTTTTAAAAGCTAAATTGCTCACATAATTTAAACTGTTCACCACAAGTTATGTATTTAAGTGTTACAAGAACAGCTTTCACCAGGAAAACTTCAGTCCCCAAAAAAGGTGTGTAAATGGATGTTTTATTATGCTCAGGCATTAACATCAACGTGAGAATGAAGTCACATAGGACAAAGATTCAAGAGGAGGAAACAAGCTTGACTTTTACTTAACAATTATGTCAATTCTAAAACATAGTTCTATAGTTCTCAAATTAAAAAAAAATTGAGATGGTATCTAAAGTTTAAAATAGATAAATGTAAATAATGGTAAATGATGTGAAAGCATCATATTATAATAGACGAATCACTTTAGTCTACCTTTCTGAATTTATTATAATAAAGTTCTATAGAAATGTGTCCTCAAAACTAGTTTAACCATGAACACATCGGTCAAATTAATTAGTGACTAGTCAAATAAGTCAAATTAACTACTTTGACTGGCTTAAAACTATAATATTTATTTTGCTTTCCTTTAACTAAGTTCAGTGGAATTTGAATTTAGATGGATGTGAGGAAAAAGCCAAATTGTAATTTTTATGTTTAAACATTGAATTCACATGTGCAGAACTTAGCAGACTTCTTCAATAAAGAAAGCAAAAGAAGAGTGAGACCTATAACTAGCAGGTGCCAGCTCCAAGGTGGTCACCTGGTGACTCAAATATCCACCTGCCACAGCACTGTGGTACTGTGATGTGGAAAGCAGGACACGCATTCCTGAAAACTGCTAAGAGGAGCACACTCAGCCCCAGGAAACTGATTTATTTGTGAATTCTAGAACCATGTCAATCAAAGAGCATCGAAACTTAGAGAAAAACAACACATTTTCTTCAGGAGCACACAAAAAAACACACCAAGTTACAGAGAACCTCCTACTGTTATACTAACAAAAATTATGTAGCCAAAATACTCATTTTTATGACTAAACAAATTGTGCTGTTTGGAAAGGCTGAAAGTATACTTGGTATTTTAGAAAAAAATACAAATATTCTACAATGATCTCAGTTTCCAATAAAAGCTAGACAAGTCATATTAAAAGTTTTAAGAAATGGTAAACTAAACAATCATTTCAAAGGGAAAGAGCTACAGTTTTAGGAAACTTATCATGTCTGTTAACAGCTAATATAGCTCAACTGAATCAATACAATATCAATTCATACTATAAATAATATCAATTCCAGAAGAAACACAGTTGGAAGAGTATACTCGACAAGTCAAATAAATAGTTGACATAACAAAGTAAATCATGTGACAATTCAGTTATTTCAATTACTTTAACATTTGAATCATTCTGGCTACATAGGAGTATAAATTATGTCGTGGTACCTGGCATCCAGCTGGCTTTGAAATCTCCACCTAAATGAAGATGCCTCTACTGATACTGATGCAAATGATAGATCAGTAACTTTTGGCAAAGACAAGCCAATAATACAAAGCAACTATAAGTGTAATTGATGGTAAGTGTGTTAGTTCCAGAAACTTTTTCATTGACAACAGCTGGATGCCATTCAGAAAAAGGCATTGAGTCAGCACAATGGAATTGTTAGGCAAAGATACACATGGCTATAAATAAAACCATCAATAAATAAATATTTATCAAGAACCTATTATGCTCTGAAAGTCCTTGGCCTTATGAAACCTAAATCTTTTTTTTTTTTTTTTTTTGGTAAAAATTTTATAAAACAATTTGAGAGCAAAAAATGTAAGATAATGCTCAATAATTCGATACAGACAAGGAATACAGCAATAATTCAGGGAAGATTGATATAGGTATGAGCTGATATCTCCGGTGAAGTCCACAGACAAGGGGAAACCAGGGTGTGGTAGGATTCCCACAAATGGAATAAGAAAGGCATTAGAGTCAGGAATGGAAAAGGGAGGTGTAAGTGAACATGGTGACTAAGTTAAGAGATGCTGAGGAAAGAGAAAATCAGTCTGAATAAAGGACAGCCCTCATGTAGAAGAGTCAGAGAGACAAGTATGAATATGTTAGGAACTGGCTCACTACATTGCTAGTTCATACTATTATAATTGACTGTAAAGTCTGACACCCAAGCACTGAGTTGCCCTCTCTCTCAATTGTCTCTAAATTGAAACTAACACCAGGGCTGACAAGAATTCTTAATAACCTAACTTTGCTGAAGGAATGAAAATGAACAAAAATAATGGAAGATTTCTTCTAACAGGAAAGTTTTTATTATTAAATAATAAATAGATATAATGTGATTATGTAGGAAAATGTTCTTACGATTAAGAGATACATGGTACAATATTTAAGGGTGAAGTGTTTTGATGTCTTTAACTTACTTTCAGATGATTTAACAAAAACGAGTATGTATGCAATAGATAATATTAATAAGTTTTAACAATTGATTAATATTAACAATCGATGACCCTAGGAAAAGTGTTTATCAGTGTTTATTGTGCTAGTATTTAAACTTTTACATAGATTTGAAAATTTTCCAATTAAAAAGTTGAAGTATAGTCTCCCGCCTTATGAAGGAAGAGGAAACCCTGCCAGTAAGATTTGGAAATTAAATTATATGTAAGGTATAGATTGGTGGATAGATAAATAAATAGACAGATAGATGAAAATAAATAGAATTTTCTTACTTACCTTTTACACAGAGTACTTCCTGTCTTCCTTGAATTATAAAAACTTTAAGAAGGAAATGCAGAATATATTTTGCATAGTAGCTGCCATTATTGAATTCCTAGTTTATACTGGGCATTTTGTATACACTAACCTAATTGCTCTTCTCATTTACCTTGCAAAATAGACACTATTACCCCTCTTACAGATGAGGAGACTGAGGGTCAAAGAAATTAAATAGGTTGCCCAGATTAACACAGCTCATTCTGACAGAACTAGAATTCAGACCAAGATTTTAGTGACTTCCAAGTCCTTGCTTTTCCATTTTGGGCCCCTGATTCCCAGCTTCTAAAATGTGGCAAGGTGTTATTTAGCTTCTTAAGCTGTCTTGTGGACTGAATGTATCTGTCCCAAATTAATATGTTGAAATCCTACCTTCTACTATGTGATGATATTAGGAGGTAGGGTCTTTTGGAGGTGATTTGGTCATGAGAATGGAGCCTTCATGAATGGGATTAATGCCCTTATAAAAGGGGCTTCAGAGAACTTGCTTGTCCTCCTCTGCCATGTGAAGACACAGTGAGAATTGGAACCAGAGGCAGGTTCTAATGAGACATCAAATATGCAGGCACCTTGGTCTTGGACCATGAAAAATAAAATTTCTGTTGCTTATAAGCCAGCCAGTCTATAATATTTCTTATAGCAGCTCCATTGAACTAATACACCATGTTTATCCAGTGACTGGCCTTCAGCAATGTTTGAAGTAGAAAGGGCCTGAAAGGAGTATGAGTCTTCAAGAAGGCCACATGTCAACAAGAGGTGTGACTGAGGTGTTTGCAAGAGACATACAGAAGTGAAAATTTCAAAAGTTAACACGATAAAAAAATTATTACATTTTGCTTAAAAATAATCCTATAGTACCTAAATCTAATAACAGATTTACAGAATGTACAATATATAATTTGTTCTCAGCAACTGAAGCAGTAAGTATACTTGATCTAAAAATAATTATAGAGCATGACAACTGGATACAACAAAATAGTGCTTGGTATGGAAATAAAAACAAAAGAAAATCAAGGATTCAGAGACTATATGAGTAACCTATAAGCAAAACTGGAAGTCAACACAGTAGGAAAAAGAAATCACTGCAAGATAATTTAAATAAATATTAAATAAAGACTGGTGTCTAGAAGTAATTGAAAAGATGACCTAAGAGGCTGAATCAGCTGGTTGAATAGGCAGACTCAGCCCACAAACCCATGAGGCACACCTGCTGGGCTTGAGCTGCCAGGACACACTTTCCAGTCCTCTCTACCCTAATGCAGCAGAATGTAGGAGACCTTGCTAGTATTGAGAAGCTGATTGTCTTGCAGAGCCTGCTACTTTCCACTTGCCTCATGACTCCTAAGCTATCTACTATGTTTACTACAAATAGAAGAATTCCTTCACTCAACTTACTTTTATGAGCACTTACTATATTTTAACCACAGTAGTCATCTCCAGACTGGCTATGTAAGCTGTGGGTCCCAGTCCAAAATGAAAATGTGGGATTCCTTGCTCAAAAATTATTAAGAATTTCAAAGTACAACAAGAGAGCATTAAACCAAGTGCATTGCCTTTCTAAGTGCAGAGCTCTGTGTTATTGGACAGGATGTACGCCCATGAAGCCAGCCCTGCATAGGCTCTGTCCTCAAAGTTCACACAGCTTGCTCTTTACAAGGCTGTATGGTTTTATAGACACTAGTCTCAGGGTCCCTCTTGTGCTATAGTTTCTTTGGTCAACAGCCATGACCCCTAGTCTGGATTGGTAGTAACCCTTAGATTCTATCCCTTGACATCTCTCAGATTCTCCTGCTTCTTTCTATCGATACTACTACTATCCAACTTCCAACCATAATCTTCTCTTTCTGAATGACTATGGTAGCTTTCTCTTGAGTCTCACCCTCCTGCTCATTGTCTATGCTGCCTGCCAGGAGAATCTTTAAAGAGCTAACTTGGTCTTGTCACACCCTTAAATTTCTAAAAGAGCTAGCCATTGGTCTTATGAAGAAGATCAAACTCTTTATCACTGCTTTCAAAGCCATGTGTGACTTTCCTCAGAGGACTTCTACAGGAATATTTCTTGCCCACTCCTCTCCCTTGTTCCATGGACCAGCCTTACTGTTTGTTTAGCTTTCATGCCACCTGGCAATCTGTTTTCTCTATTTTCTGCTTAGATAGTATCTCCTCTAGAAATACTATTTTGACCTTCTCTCTCTGCCTAATTTCTATATGGTGATCCTATTATGTGTTCCCATGTTCTCCTTATCATAAAGGTCATATTTGCTTGTTTGTTTGCATTATCAGTGTACAATAAGACCCACAAAAGCAGAAAGCAGATCTTTCTTAGTCACCTTCGACTTTGAACATACAACACAACTCCTTGGAAATATGAAGCACCCCAATATTTGTTGAATAAATGAACTCATGTCAAAAACTCTTTATTTAATGTACAACTACATTTCTTAAATATTTATGAAAATGTCATTCACTAATAAGAAAAAAATAAAAGAGAAAAAATAGTAATTTCTGTGAGTTCATCTGTCCCCAAAGAACTCCACCTATGAGCCATTCTTCCATCTGACCTCAGCTCCCTGGTCTTCTTGGCCTGCCCACCACAAAGCCTGAGCTCAGACAACATCTATCAAATTAGCAGTTTATGCATATGGTTCTTAACCTAATTGAGTATTTATCTGATGACCAATCACATCTACTCAAAACATTTTTTCTTACTTAGTTAATCATTAATTTTTCAAAGAAACTAGTAGGGTACTTTACAAAAAAGTAGGGTCATTACAAAATATCTGGGTAAAGAGAGTTTTTTGTTTATTTTCCAGTACTTTCTTATATTCCCTCATTTAATTCTCACAGCCAACCCAAGAGAAAGATAAGGTTAGTGTATTATAATAGCCACTTTTGCATTTAGGAAATTAAAATACACAGACATTAATTGATTTGCTTTTCTTCACTTTGTAAATTAGTAGCAGAATAGTATTTGGAATCTACATCTCTAGCCCATTAGACTTCAGGCCAAGATGGAAACAAAAGTGATGAGGTGAGCTGTACAGGGTCTGGTTTAAGAATAAAGCACAATGTTCTCATAGGCCATGACCCTGACTCATACATCTTTTACAAAGTTTTAGAAAATACAGCAGAGCAGATGTAGTTACTGTGCTTATCCACAATAAATTATCTCTTCCAATTCTTTGGTTTTATTATGGATTCTAATTACTGCTGTTAGAGAATATGCCATTTATTCTGGAAACAGTTTTATAAAGTTTATTGAAGTACTTATGATAGAACATCTGTGATCTCTTTGAGATTATTTATTAGTCCCAGTGTTATGCATGATTCTTTCATTATGAATGCTTGTCTAGGTTTCCATGTCATTAGAGAAGTTTAAAGACCTCTGTTCACTGATGAAGTTAAAAGGAATGGTCAAATATATATGATACACTAGATTATTTTGCTTTCCTTAGAACCCCCACTTATTATTCTGGAATCCTTAGGAAACAACTGTATATGCCCAGCACAGTGTCAGGATTTGTGAAGAACATCTGAGTAAGTCCAATTTGGTCCTGGAACTGTTCACAGATGGGTAATGAGCCTTGACATGAATCAAGCACCTGTGAAAAATATTAATATTTCCTTTAACACACACTTCTGTGCCCACTGTATATCTGCCCATGGGTAAGTGCTCAGGACAAAAATGATTGAGATACTGTTCCTGTAATCTATAAGAAAATAATCTAAAAGCTTTACAATTAGAATGTAAAAGCAGTTCTGTTTTTGTGATATTATCTCATTTAGTCCTTATAATCACTGTGAAGTATCAATGTCCCACTTCATGGATGGGAAACCCGAAGTTCAGAGAAGATAAGTCAGTTTCTCAAAATCACAATGTGAGTGGCTAAGCCATGACTAGAAAAGACCATTAGACTCAGAGTCTTTTTATAATTTTCTCCATAATTGTGTTAAGGAGGCTTATTCTAATGATTACATCTAATGATATTTTCTTTATATAAGTAAATCATTTCAGATGAAAACAGATTATTGACTTAGGAGAATTATCTTATGCTAGAAAGACAACAAAGAGCAGAGGGACATGTGGTACTCAAATAAGTGAAACTGAGGGAGAATGGGAAGTGAGTCAAGGCATAAAAGGAGCCAAAACAATTGTTTATTTAGAGAAAAAGGGAGGGGAACACATTTTTTAAATTCTTTTCCCTTAATTCACTAGCATGTCTCTTGCAGGACTCAATGGGAAAGAGTAAATGAAAGAATTGCTCTGAATTTTTATCATAAAATGTTTTTCTTTTTTTGGTTTTCTCATATGAGACCCTTTTTATAAAAACCCCAATAAGTAGCCTGGCTGGTAGTTCTAGAAACATAAGTGAGAAATAAGGAAACATTTGTTTCTCAAAGATCAAGAGCACTTCTTATTTATCAATATCCATTTCCTCTTTCTATATTTAGTCACTGATATTTACAACAGTTAAAAAAATAAATGACCAGTGAAAAAGCGTTAAGACATTTTTCTGATGCTGCTTTAAGCGTACATGTGTCCTGTTCACTTATTGTTTGATATCATTTTTCTTTTGCCTATTTCAAAAGTAATTCATGACAAGTACCTCAATCAAGTGTTCTCAATTAGTTTGAAGCAAACTAAATTTGCTAATAAACTAAATTTATTTTCTAGAAATTAAACAACAGTAAATAAAATCAATAGCAACTACATTTCACATTATCATTCATGTAATGCTATTCTATATAATTATTGCCATTTGTTCAAAGTACTCAACTATATTCTCAAATAATGTATGCTCAATACTCTTTGATTAAATACTCATGACTTAAGTGTCATGGTCATTTTTGCACATAGAGGAAATCAGACTATATCAAACCCCACTGTTTCTCCAAAATAGTTCAGACAAACTAGGGTCACTAACCCTATCAGGAAAGTAGGCACCAGACCTCTAAGTAGAGATCAGGTATATCCTGAAACCATGCTCTCTCTTAGACATCATATTAACCATTTTTCACCCTAAATTAGAGCCAGGAATTGAGTCAGAGACTGAGGTCACCAGCACTCAATCAGAACCAATCCTCCAGTTAGTAGTCCATGATAAATATAAATTCTAAACTTATTGGTACCTTTTATCTAAACATCAGCAACACTTTATCTGATTGTTCCATTCTATAACTCTACAATAAGCCTGGATCAGAAGAGAGGGCTGGAGACTGGAAATGAAAGCTTACTCTCATCCTGAGATCTCTCTTGGGTTTAGTAGCTGGATGAGTTCCTCCTCTGCTACAGCCAAGGCTGAGGGCAGCGTTCTGGAAAGTGCCAGTTGCATTAGGTTTTTGCCTTATTCCTCAATCTCCCTAGAAAACTAATGACTACTAGTATCTTCATTACAGATGTAATGAATGGAACTCAAAGGTGTTAGGTGACTGCCTTACAGTCATATAACCTGTCCAGTCTCAAGGCCTTGACATTCCCACTATTCCATGTTACCCTTCTGTGAATTTACTCTAAGGATTCCTAATCTCTCCAGATACATACACCATTCTGTCTTCCTTTAACTTTATTTCTCAGTTCTGCTTTTTTACAATTTTCATAGTTACCTTACAGCAAAATTCTACCTGTAGGCCCAACATCTTTATATTGAAACCCTGGTTCAACTGTTTACTTAATTTTCTGTATTAATTTCTACTCTACCTATTTTGCCTCAAATTTCCCTGGATTCCAGTCCTATACTCAGTTCTAGCCCCTAGGACACAATATCTGAAACCAAGTCTGGATATGAACATATATGGTCATCTATTGACTCTATCATCTTCGTCTTCAAATATTATGATGATGAAAGATTTCCAATAGAAAAGAAGCAGGGAGAGAAGTGAGTGAAAAAGGAAAAAAAGACAGTAAAAAAGCATGTTCTTAAAATATCAATTGTAATTCACAATAATTGGGTCCTGTGAGGCTCAATGTCATCTGTGGAGTTGTGCTAAGAGTTGTTGGCAGGAGGCTAAGGTCAGATCCTAGCACCTGCAAACAAAGTATATAGCAGGGGAAATTAGAAAATGAACAGAACTTTTAGAATAAAATCACAGTTCTGTATCAAAGCTGTGCCTCAGAAATGCATGGCCCACTATTAATGGAAACCATTTATTCATTGCTTACTACGAACCCAGAACCATGCCAATAGTTTTGCTGACATTTTCTAATTTTCTAAGTCTGTGAAGTAGACATTATTATACTCATTTTACAGATAATGAAATGGAGGCAAGAGGAGCTCGATGTTACCAATCTAGTAAACACCCAAACTAGCTTTTCAACCTAAGTATATTGATTTCAAAGGTCACTGTCTTAGCTATCATGCCATTCTCTACCTCCAGCCAACTCTACAGAGCTAACACATTTCAATCAAAATGTTTTTCTAAGCTTTAAAATAATTACATTCAGTATATTTTGTGTAAGCACAAAGAAACTTGGTCATTTTTTTTTAACATTACCTAATTGATCAGCTTAGGATGTTACCTTCTGAGTCAATGGTGAGAAAATATTACATCATCTCACACTAAAGACAGATCTTCACATTTATCAATATTTATTCAACAAATAGACTACTATATGCCAAGTTTATGTTGCACCTGGCTTTGAGAATACAATTGTGAAATAATCAGTCTATTGTGCCCAAGCAGCTCACAGTCTAGTGGAGAAGACATATGTGCAAAGATATAGCTATTATTCAAGGTGGTGGATACCACTGAGCTATACCCAAAGTGTACAGCTCATAAGAGGGAGCAACTCTTTCTGCAGAGGCAAATCAGAAAGGGTTTGTGAGAGGATCTAAAGTTTTAAAGGTAAAGAGGAATTCCCAAGGCAAAGAAAGGGAAGAACATGTAGAGATCTCAGACTGAAGGTGTGGATGTGAGAAAGAGAGCAGTATGTTTAGGGACCTCTATCTCTCATTCTGTAGTGATATAGCATTTATTATCTACAACAACAATAAACATGTCTGTGGCTACATGAGGCAAGTATTTCCAACTGCACTGTACTCTTTGGATCAAAATATTATTCCTCATCTGTTTTATTTGTCTAGAGTATATAAAAGACAGAAAAGATAAGGTGGGAACTTGTCCAGGTGAGACCATTAATGACCCAAACAAGGCCTTTGTCTAGAAGCCACCCTTTAATATGAAAAAAAGAGGGATTTGAAACAAAGGTTTAATGAAAGTAGTTTTTTAAAAGTTAGGAAAAGAAGGAAAGAAACGTGATTTGTCACCTAAAACTCAATTAACTCAGGTGAAAAAATTTTATCTCAGTATATTTGTGTTTTTCTTCTGTTGTCAATCTCAGATCTTTAACACAACTATTATGTCTCAGAAATAATAATATATATTTTAATAATGTATATATAATATGAAATAGTCTATAAATCAATAAAATATAAATAAAATTTAAAAATCAGTTTCTTCTCTTTTTCTTCACTGATCATACACAAAAAAGAAGTTCATATTGGTTTGCAATTGTTAAAAAAATAAATAAATAAAGTTAATCTAAAATGTCTAATGATAATTGCATGTATCAGTTAAGGACCAGAAATTTAAACTATACTTAATTTAGATCCAGCAGTTATATGAGTAAAAACTGAAATGAATGTATGTGATTCTTTTTCTAATTTATTTTTGACTCTCATAAAGGATGTAGAAGAGCATGACATTTGGAAATTAAACCTTAGTTCTACCACTGTGTAAGTAGATTTCTTCATCAGTAAATAGGGTTAACAATAACCTCCATAAAACACATTTGATAAATCAGACAAGGCCATGGCCCTAGAGCTCACTGACAAGTCTAGACTCTGGACTCTAGTGAGAACTGACACTGACATTAATTTGTTTCAATCCTTTGTCAGGAATATGCTGGTAAGTGTCAATATAAAAACATGTATGGAGTGTTAAGGAGACTCAGAGTCTGGGCGCTTAACTCAGGAAAGGGAGGCAAAAGTTAGGCAGATAGAGAAGGCAGGGATATTGATATGGAAAACAACGTGTGAAAAGTACCAAATGCCTACCAGTCTGGCCCATTTTGAAAACTTTAGGTCATTTATTCATTCATTCATTTATTTACTCAACATTCATGCCATTCCAATGAATTATTCAACATTCATTCGACATACATGTATTGAAACATAGCATGTATAAGGCATATATTATATCCAGAAGATATAACATGTCCCTAAGGGGCTTACAGTTTAATGGGGGAAACCAGATAATTAAATCAGTGAGAAACATTAGGTAATCCATGCCATGGCCACAACATGCACATACTGATAGAAAACACAGAGGAAGAAAGGGCATTCAAAACAGGCTAGCTCATCAGAATACCTTCTCAGAGGAGGTAAAGCCTGAGTTGATTTTAAAGGAAATCTTAGGGGTTAGCCAGATAAATCAGGGGAGAAAATGGAAAGAGGAGTCTAAGGAATGAGAATCACATGTGGGAAGATGAAGACAATAAGAGACATTCAAGAAAATTCAGGTGTGATTTGTGGTGGGAGTAGCACGAGTTAACTGTGAAGGGATAGTAGAGAGCCTGGCTGGGAAGCACTCCACCCCCACCCCCCACCCCCACCCCCTATGGAGATCACTGTGAACTATGCAAAAAGCCAAAGAAGAATTTTCTTGAGCCCAGTCAAAATTAGATTTGCATTTAAAAACTTTAGTTTAGCTATATTGTGTGAGTTGGTTTAAGTGGGTCAGAGAAACCATAACAATGATCCAGTCAAATGATGCAGCTATGATAATAGATGCAGGTAATGAATTTTAGAAAATTTTAGAAGGTTGAATAAATAGTACTTTGAGAACATTGTATCATGGTGTTTAATGATAGAAAAGGAAGAATGTAGGATGACTCCAAGCTTCTGGCTAAGGTAATTAGGGAAAAAATTAAGAAGAGCCTAACATTTATTAAATCCTTCCTATGTACCAGGCATTGCGCTAGTTGTACATATCCGTGACCTTATTTAATCTTCATAATAATCCTATGACATAATTATTATCAACTTCGAATGAAGAAGTTTGGAGATGGAGACATAATTTTCACAAAAGCACACAAAGTGGCAAAGACATATTTTACAGCCAGGTGTGTCTAATTGCCTTATCTATCAAACAACGATATCATACCATCCATACTATCATGATGGATGGGTCTTGTCACTAAGACAGCAAATTTTGAACAAAGGGTGTACTTGAGAGGCAATCCAATATAAAAGGGTTGAAGAAAGAGGAATACACATGGGGGTAAGGAGTAAACAAACACTGAATGTTAACACAGAAGCCCAGGGGACTGAGCAAGTAATCAACAACACTGTGACCTGTGAACACACAAGGTACTGACTGACAAGTGTTTATCGGATTTGGTGACAAGAATTTTGATGTTTTGTAACCTTGAAAAGAACACTTGTGGGAAGGTAGTGGGAAGAAAACCACATTGTGATAGTTGAAAAAATGGCTGTGTAGAAAAAACTAAGTCCAACTTACAACTACAAGTGCTGAGGGGATAAAAAAGAATGAGTTTTTTCCAAAGGGTGAGGCTTCCTGCTGTGCAAGGCCTGGGAGGTACAGATTTGTGGCATCTTGACCCCTGAATAAGGTGTTGATATTAATCTTAAAGGTAATGGGGGAAGGTTGCCTATTTTGTATAACAGGGAACTTTATATATGTCAGGTATAATGTATTTATCCCAAGGATACATCACCAAATGTAGGCCCCAAAGTCTTCCACCTCAACTTCTACATGCTTTATACTCTGTGGAATCACAGGAAAGAAACATGATCAGATTTACAGTTCATTTGTGGAGAGAATAAAAAGAAAAAAAATGTAAATTATAGAATTGCATGTGTATGCATATCTATATTTATATACATAAACATCTACTTATTTCTTTACTTCACAGTTGACAACCCTGAAAATAAATACCACTTTAACACTTCAAACCTCCTATGTTATTTGGATCCCCAAGCTTTGAGTTTCCTAAACTCTACCCAATCGAACAAGAAAATAAGAAAGTTGTGTGATAAATAGTATCTCTTTGGGTTCTTTTAGAAACATCTAAGAAGGATTTGCTTTAAGTAACAAAACACAAGGAGGCTTACTTTTGAACCACAAAAATTTCAAAACATCTTGTTTAGAAATTAAACTATAGAAATTGTGACTTTAGATTATTCTTGGTAACATATCTTAATATATCTTTAACTTTAATCATTTCTATGTGGTCACCTGAGATCAGCAGCTTTAATTTCTATTTTAACAGTTTTAACTGAGAATCTTAAACCACATTTGCTTAGACTTCACTTCAAGAAAAACTAATCCCAGCTGAGTTTTGCAGCTTGTTTTATAAGAAATGAATTATGTAACAAACAACCATAAAGCTGGCAAGAAAAAATTTCATTAGTAGTATTTGAAATGAAAGAACACAGCTTGATTACAGTGAGAGAAAACTGTTTCATTTGTGTGACATTCATGATTATATATATATAGACCATGACCTCTGTGTGCCCTCTCTCTATACATACATATATATTTCTCTCTCTACATATATATTTTTATTTATATATATTTAGTTTCTCTCTCTCTCTCTCTCTCTATATATATATAGTCTTTACATGAATGCTACCTATTATCTAAAAAAATCCTATATATATGTATACATATATGTATATAAAGATATATATATACACACACACATATAAAGATACACACACACACACACACACACACATATATACACACAGAGAGAGAGAACACTGAGTCAGAAATAATAACAAAGCTACTAATCCCATGTAATGTTTTTAGGGTGTAAGTTTCCAGATTAACTAGTTAAGAACTTTTTTAGATAATAATAGTATTCATGCAAAGACAATAAGCAGGAAAGATAGTAAATCAGAGTTTCCTTGGTTTTACTCTTTATACTAATTTTAATACTAAGTTATGTTCATGTTGTTCCCAAATATATTGTTTGTTTCTCATCTTTTCTTGAACTACCCAAAAGCATAAATAAACATATTCCCACAGGATTCTGGTCATACCCTATGTCTTAGTCAGTTAAGGCTGCTCTAACAAAAATACCATAGACTGAGTGTCTCAAATAATAAACACCTATTTCTCAGTTCTCAAGCCCAGGAAGTCTAAGATCAAGGTACAGGCAGATCTGGTGTCTGGTGAGAGCCTGCTTCCTAGCTTGTTGAGATGCCTGTCTTCTCACATATAGCCTCATGTGGTAAAGAGCAGAGGAGGAAGCAAACTCTCTTCATATAAGGGTACTAATCCCATTCATGGGGCTTCACGCTCATGACCTACTTACCTCCCAAAGACTCCGCCTCCTGATGCCATCTCATCGGAGGTTAGGATTCAACATATGAACTTGAGTGAGACATAAACTTTTAGTCTTTAACACTTTATGTTATTTTTATTTAATTTTAGTCTACCTTTTAAAGGGTCTAAGGCTCATAGGGCCTAGCATCATGGAGATCTACCAGACCTGCTTAGTGAATCTCAGCCAATCTGTCACTTCTGAAAGCTTGCCAGAAAAGATGGAAAGTTCTCATCCTTCATTTTGCCCCCTTTATGTCCTCTTGTGCCTGTTTTTTCCTCTGGAGAGAGATCCTCTCCTATCCTCAGCTGAGGCTACCAACATTCCTCCCAAAGAGGTCACATTGCACTATGAGGGGTCACTAATTCTTATGCTTCCTAAGTCGACCCAGGTGATAGCCTCTGCAGACCCTGTTCTGTCACCCCTTTCATTCCTCATGAGCATGAATACCCTGGAGAGACTGAGATTCAGGAGGACTTTCAGAGCCAAATAACATGCAGCATAGCTTTGCTTCGGCATCCCACTGTCTGAAGAGCTCTTTCAGACTTGCTCTCTCTGGGTGATGTCAGGGATTTGAGGTAGAACCACACTCCACACCACATTTCCAGGAGGTTGGCTGCAGCAATAGCCCAGAGGAGCAACCAGAAAGTGGCTTCCAAGAAGCCACAGTCCCCATAGGCAACCTGCACAGGAAGGGCTTTCTTTTTGCCATAAACATTTTTTTTCTTTAATTTCTCAACTCTATATTCATTGATCTCATTTTGGTTTTTGAAAATGAAGAAGGCATTTTTCAGTATTTACAAGTATTGGCTTCCAGATACCTAGTGATGATACTTGTTCAGTTGATTTTTAAAAGCCCATGAGGAAGTGACCAAAAGTGAGCTGAGACTAGAGAAGTATCTCCAAATTTCTGTTTTTAACTTGTCACTTTTCAAGCTCCTAGGAGACTTGGGGACTGCAGCCACAATAATATAGAGACAGGAAAGAAGTTCGTTTGGGTCACAGACTAGTCAGATCAGTTTCCAAGTGGGATAGTGTATTACCATCATGTTTTTCAGACATTCTCTGATTTTCTCTTTCTGAGCAATAGGGTTGTTTATTTTTTCTGGTTTCCAACAAACTCCAAATGAGCAGCCCTTAGGCTTTCTTATTTTCTCATTTAGCCTATTCAATACGCCTCTTAAAGTGTATGTTGTCCCCAGTGTGTGACAATTAACTTGCAACTTTTCTTTTGCATTAATAGCCACATTGCAAAAGATTTGGGTTACTTTATCCTTTTAATAAACTTTTTTTCAACTTTCCCTTTGCTTTGCATAACTGTCTTCTCCACCTTCTAGTTATCTGTGCTACTGGACCACACCTTAACCCAGCCTAGAATATTATCTGCAGGATATACTGTCATTCACAGATTCATAATCTAATTACACCAGTTTGCATATTATGATTGCTCAAAATCTGGTAAGAAGTTTCTAGAACACATTACAAAACACTGAGTGACAATATCCCTACCCTGAGGAGTTTACAATCTAGGTATCTAGGTCAGACAAAAACTAGAATGGCTAAGGAGCAAGGCAGAGTTGCAGAATGTTGAGGAGATTAACATTACAAAGATTTAAAAAGAAATCACTGGACATGTAAACTACAGCCATCTTTTCTATGAACAAAATAAAAAAAACGTGAAGATATATATAAAGAATACTCCCCAAAGCTAACACAAGGGTAAAAACTAAAAAACAAAATAGGAGATCAAAATGGATTTCCGGCAGTGCAGAGCCTGAATGAGAACAAAATCACTGAACTCATTTTACCAAAAAAAAAAAAAAACGTGATTTAAGAAAGCATGTCATGGAGAAGAGTGACATGATCTTATTTATGGGGGAAAAAATAACATGCTTGACACAGAGTATTAGAAAGATTTTAATGTAAAAATTTAGAAGTCGAAAATTCATAGTTCAAATAGATTTAAAACTGCTTTGAACTCATTGTAGGACAATTTTAGATAACTTTTAATTGTCTATATTTTATAAATTGTGTATATCTAGGGTAATGTGGTAAATAAACAAGGAAATATCAATGATATCAAAGTCAGCAAAAGATTTTATGCAGTTATATCTAAGAATTGTACAAAATTCCTTGGTAATTTGAAGACATGTCTTCACTTGGATTTTATTTTAAAAACTATTTTAGAATTGTTTTACATCAGATAGAACATGTTTTAGCTTAGAAATTTAGCTGTTTTTTTCTCTTTTGGTTTTATAGATGAAAAATTTCAGTCTTTGGCACTTAGTTTCTTTCTTCCTTTCTTTCTTTCTTTCTTTTTTTTTTTTTTTTTTAATTTCAATTATTCTACACTGACGTTGGCAGGAAAACTAAGTAGATAGTTTATAAACACAGATAATGTGTGCGAGTAAATAACACACTATGAGAACAGCCAGCGATTTACTGCTAAAATCCAGGGTAAGCATGTGAAAGCTGGTGTTGGCTCCATGATAGTGCTCTCCTCAAACAGAGAGTGTTTGGCTCTGTGTGTTTAAGGTGGGGCTGTAAGGGTGTGGGTCAGGGGGACCATGACCCTTCCTTCTGCTCGGAAAATTGTTCTTTAGCTATCTGCCTCGCCCCCAGCAGAGTCTGAAGGAAGCTGGAACGGGATTTGTCACAGGGAAGATTTTCTCAGTTTGCCTTCTGTAGTGATGATGGCTGCTACGCTCCAGGCCCTTTCGTCTGTGATTTCCCAAGAAGTAAACCACATTTTTCTAGCCTTGTCTCTCCGGGGGGGAGGAATGAGTTTCCTGGCAGTCTCCTCTGGACACTGTAGAGCTCTGGCTGCCGAGGATAAGCCCCGTCCTTCAGCGCCTCAGGAACCAGTGCTCTGGCTCTGCTTGTAGGAGAATCTCGAAACTGATTGTTACGCCTACGGTAGATCGGAACTATTATCTAATATCTAAGATCATCTAACTTAAAGGAGATATGAAAGATCGCTCTTAAGGGCTGAATAGTGAGCCACCTTCCTCTAAAAATTCCTACATCCAAACCCCCAGTACCTCAAAATGTGATTTCTATGGAGATAGGGTCTTTAGAGAAGTAATCTAGTTAAAATCAGGTCGCTAGTGTGGGCCGGGATTAATACGATGGTGTCCTTACAAAAAAGAGAAGTTTGAACATATACACACAGGTAGAGAAAAGATGACATGAAGAGAAACAGGGAAAGATGGCCATCTATAAGCCAAAGATGGAGCTCTGGAACAGATCCTTCCCTCACAGCCCTTAGAAGGAAGGGACACTTCTGACGCTCTCTGACACCTTGATTTCAGACCTACAGCTAACCTCCTGGACTGAGAGACAATAAATGTCCCTTTGTTAAGCCACCCAGTCTACAATACATTATTAAAGCAGCCCTGGCAAAATAATATAATCCATAAATACAGAGATTACCTAATGTAACTCTCTTGATTCTAACTGAGGAATCTGAAGCAGAAAGAGAGAAAGGGTACTGCTCTTGTCACAAATTAGTTAGCATCAGTGCCAGGAACTGGTTTCCTGACTCCCAGTTTAGTGTGCCTTCACCACCTCAGGTGAGCAATTTCGTCATCAGGAGGGCACTGAGAGGGTCACTCCTAAGGGAACAGTAGAGGTCACACTGAAGAACCCATATTCACTCAGCAGTTCTGCACAATGATAGAGGCCATGTGTGGGCAGACTCACATGTCCACCAAGATGGATCCTCTGGTCTCTCAGCACTTTATTCACCTTTATGGAGTGAGGCACCTACAGCTGAGGCCCTTTAGTGTGAATGCTGAAATGATGATGCTGTGGGGAAGGGTTTAAAAATGCATGCGCCTATAGTTTATTTCTACACTTCCATTTCAATCCACAACTCTAAGACCCAGCATGAGGTGAACAAACTTTTTTCATCCTTTCCAAGTCAGTGTGGGAAACTCTATAGAGGAAGCTTGTTCCAGGGATCTTGAAAATGAATGATCCAAGAGGAAAAGCTGCCCCAGTTAAGGTCCGAATCTCCCAGCCAACACCTGTCTGTAACTTCAAATAGTCAGTCTCTAAGGTGAGCAGGTAAGAAGTCTCTAAGAGGTCAGGCACCCAATACCATTCCAAGGCAAATAAGAATAGCACTTTTCTGTGTGTCTGCTGCCCTGTCATGTGCAATATTTAGTAGATTCTTTCTTGTAGTCTCTAGGGAAGAAATTTCTTAGAAGTGACATATTTGAACTGGGAAGCAAGAGAAGTTTGCTGGTGACTACCATCTACCCCTTTCTAGAAGGAAAATCTGTATTTGGGACTTGAATTCAGACAGTATATAAGCTCAAAATTAGAATTCAGGAAGTTCATGAACACTGATGAGGAGGGGAAAAAAATCACATCTTTATTTTCATTTACCTCTAACTAACATTTAGCATCCTTCTATCTTAAGCATAGAGAATAAAGCAGTGATATTAACAATAGCAATAATAGAAATATCAATCAGTAATAGAATCATAGATATAGCAATTGTTAAAGATATCAAAATTTCATTTATGCTCATCGCTGCTTTGAATTTTGGGGGTTATTATACCTACCACCAGGTATTACTATTTTATGTATTTATAAAGAAGACAAATTCTACAGTTTTTTCTCTGAAGCTGCATTCCAATACAATTTGTTTCTTTGGGAATCCTATGTATTTTGTTTATGCATTTATAAACATTACTCTAAGAAATTATTCAGAAGCTTGCCGGGCTCCCAGTGAGATCTGTGACACACAAAAGGTTAGGAACCCCTGCTTTGGCAGCAAGGACAGTCACTGGGAGAAAGTGTGGCTGGCCAGAACTGTGGATGTTGCAACATGCCATTTATAATCAGAAAAGAATGAAAAGATCTATACTACACTACTGAATCATGGAAAGCTGATTAAAAATGCAAATAACTGAGCTTTTATCCCAGAAAGTTGAGCTCAGATGGTCTTGGATTGAGTTTGTTGGTTTGTTCATAGAGATTTTGAAGAAGGTAGTCTGAGGCCCACACTTTGAAAAACACTGATGTTGCTGTTAGACTAACCTAACCATTTTAGGTTAACACTTAATACCTGTCCTGAACTGATTATTTCTTTTCCATTCCTGGCTTCCAAACCCATGATTAAAAAACATAAGCCAAAAAAAAAAAAAAAAAATCACTCTTTTACTTTACTTTTGGTAGCAAACTAATTTAAAAAGTATTTTCACAAATAACAGTTTAGAATAGCATTTATGCTTCAGCACTTTTTAAAGACACAGGCAAACAATGTCAAAAAGGAGGAAAAATTTAGAAAGGTATATACTCTGGTCACAGGACCTAAAAAAAGATTCATATCTGTCTTGAGCATCATGTACTTTGCTAATGTGAAAGATGAAAGAACCGAAGGCTGTAATGCTTGCAGCCTTGTTCAGCTCCTTGAAAGTTTGCTTTTGCAAATATCTTTACTTTTCTCAAGTTATGTTATTCATCTTGTGTCCACACTGACAGCTAAATGCCATTTTGCATAAGACATAAGAAGTGGATACAATCTGCAAAGAAAGGCACAGGGCCCTTAAGTGAATGAGGCTTTAGTTAGTGGCCCTGTAAACTTGGCTTCAAGTGCTTCAAGTAAACAGACTAATTAAAATAGCTCTGGGAGGACCAGTGTATTTGCTCTGGGGTGGGGAGCATACATTGTTTCCTCAAAGTTTGTACTCAACCCTGAAAGCATCCTAGCTCAGTAGCTACTACAGTCTGAAGTATCAGTAATTACAAAATAAGCCTTTAAAATAAAGACTTTTATAGTGTGTATCTCTTTATCCTGGTCCATTTTTAATTGCATATTATTATATCTGAGACAAAAAATGCATCCAGTTGATATTCCTCACTAGACCTGTCCACAGTAGATGTTTAGGCAGAGTAATCCAAGGGCGTCACTTTGGATCTGTCCTCCTAGCAGCATCTTACCTCAGCAGGAGGGCTGGGGTCTGGGTTGGAGTCCTGGCTCTGTCACTTACCAGCTATAACACCTGACACTGGGTACCTTCCTCTCAGATTTGTTGTGTGAATTAGAGGAGATAATGTATGTCACACACAACAGCACCTAGGAAAGTGCTAAGGAATTGTTAGCTATTATTATTTCAACCAAAAAACTTTGACAAAACATAGAAATTATTTTACTGTGAAATCTTGAACCAAGGAAGACTCAGATATTGGTTATCAATGGCAATCAACAATTGAGTAATAGAACCACATAACAGAACAGCTCCGCGTTGCTCATCAGATTTGCCTTTGAGAGCTTCAACATTCTAATAAGCCAAGTTTCCTATGATCTGGACTGAGTACAAATACTCTGAAGAAAGCTCACCAAGTGATTATGATAAAAATTCCTGAGCAAGAACTACTCAGTTATTATAGACATAGCGCCATGCCAAGAGCTGTGGGGGGTGCCAAAATTATATAAGAGGTGACTCTAATTGAAAGGTCTACATTCCACCAGAGGAAATGAGGCATCTACATAAAGAGTAAAAGAGAAAACAAGTAGTATTACTACCACACATGACCAAGAGCCAAAAAAATGATGTCGAGATTATGGTAGACTGTGACAGAAGAAAGAGGGGGCCAGATCCCTCCACGGAAGGGTCAGTGCAGGGGGACATGCTGAGGGTTCTTGACACAAGTTCAAGTAGTAAAAGGGACAAGGGAGTACTATGAGGCCAAGGAAAGCAAGAGCCCGTTGATTTGAAACACTGAACTAAGTACTTTGCTATTTTCATGCTACAACTTTAAACAAGCAGACTCTTTCTTGAATCCTGATCATCTTTTGGAAGTTCCAGGCCTCTGGGAGGACCACAGTACTCTCTCTCCTCTCCTACCTTCATAGTTGCCTCCCCCATCATAGTGTACATTAGATCTTTCCTGCTTTGGCTCCTAATCTCCATTCAGTTGCCTCTAGTTGGACAGATACTTGATGTTCAAAAAGAGTCTGGAGGCTTTGGCTAGAAATCAATGGTAAAGATTTCTTTGTGGTCTCTGGAGTTTGCAAACTGGTAATATAGCTAGGTAAAACCCCAGAAAAGGGCTGTTATAAAAAAAATAAGAAGAGTTCTAAGTAAAAAAATGCATTCTTGAGAAGAATCGGTCCTTCATTCTTAGACCTAGGACTGATCCAAGATGGTTATCAGTCAAGTGTCAGGCAGTCTGGAGGATGGATGTTAGATGGTTTGGAGGATGGGTGCTAAGAGGTCCGGTCATATCTGGTGGTCTGGATAATGTATGTCGGGTGGCCTGGATATAGGAGACCTTCATGAAGCGGCAGTCAGAGGGTTTTCTAGAGGTCTAGATATATATTCAGGCATTAATGCAGAACTGGAAAGTTTGAAAAAGTTTAAGTTCCCAGGCTAGTTAGCATAAGAATGGAGTCTTTCCTCATGTCTCAAACTTCATAATGTTAATCATTTTAACAGCTTGGTTAAAATGACTCTGTTTTATATACTACTCCCTATCTTTATTCTTTCCTCAGCACCCAGAACTTTGCTAGGCAACCTGCCTGAAGGGAAGCTGTGAGAAACTCTCACCTTTTGAACACTTATCTCCTTGTGGTAATCACCCTGGAGCTGTATTTTGAGAAGATAGTGTTGAGGGAAGCTGAGTCCATAAGGCCCCTGGGAGTCATAGGACACCTGGCAGCTGATGGAGTCTCTTAAAAACATTTAATGATTTGCTGCTCATTTACAAAAGAATTCATTTCAATGGGTCTTTTCAACTGATCTTTTATATTCCAATATATTTATTTTCTTTTCAGATTTACATTTATGAGCAAGCTGTAAGTCACAGAGTTTCCCTGTTTAAAAAAAAAAGTTAAAATTATATTCGATCTACACTTAAAATTATTTAAATGAAAAATTTTGTTATATACATCTTAGCACAATTTTTAAAAATTAATAATGCAATATACCAAAAACCAAATATACTTCATTGAAGAAAAAACCACAAGCCCAAAATAATGTTGCTCATGCTTAAAGCCCCTGATACCAAACCTAGATCTAATACCTGATCTCAATGCAGTTTCAACTTCTTCCAGAAACATAATCTTAATCAACCAGTATGGAATTTTCTAATCAACACTGGAAAGGTAATTTGTCATAAGGCCCTCTCCATCTCTCATAGAAAGAAGATGCAATCTGCATGATAAAAACTCTTCCTCCAAAGGAAAAATATCTAAGCCCAAGAATAATCTTTTTTCTTTTGTTAATAGCTCTCTTGCCATACCCTTTTTCCTATAAAAACCTTCCATTTTGTACAATCCTTTAGAGCTCCCTTCCATTTGCTGGATGGGAGGCTGCCCAATTCATGAATCACTTAGTAAAGCCAATTAGATCTTCATATTTACTTGGTTAAATTTTGTTTCTAAACACTTTAAATGAGTCTATTATATGGTGTGTGAATTATATCTTAATAAAGCTTTTTTTTTTTTGATCTATTCAAAATAGGGAAAATTTTCAAATCTTTTTTGAAATTTTTTTGGGATGTCTAAAAGGCATCCCCATGATGTCCTTGTCCTGAGTAGATAGATCTCATAGCTAACTTTCTCTATACATGTTTTCAGCCAAAGCAAAGTTTTTGATCACTTGAGACTTGGGATTTTTTTTTTTTTTTTTAAGAAAATTCTGTACGTAATTCCATAGTGTAGCAGTTAGCACGTCTGCTTTACACGCAGAAGGTCCTAGGTTCATGCCCCAGTGGAGCCACTGTCCATGATCTACACCATGCCACTCTGAACAAGCCCAATGTCTGATCTCGGAAGCTAAGCAGGGTCGGGCCTAGTTAGTACTTGGATAGGAGACCACCTAGGAAAACCAGGTGCTGTAGGCATAAATAATTTAAAAAAAAAAAATCCTGACGAAGAAGAAGAGAAACTAAAAATAAATATATAATTATAAGGTATTTCTTCCTGTCTAGCTCAGTAATCCAACCTTTCTTTATCTTTAGGAAAAAGCAAAATAACTCAATTTTGTCCTAATTGTTTTCTAGTCTTTTCCCCTTAATATTGCTTTCTCTTCCCTAAAAAAAATAAGGTCTTTCCTTGAGATGTCCTTGCATCAACTCCGCATTCACACTTGGCCTTTCCTCAGTCAGGTTGGTCTCATCTTCATTCAACAAAGTCGCACTAAGGTGTGAGGGGTTGAGAGAGCTACAGTGAGTTAACATTCCCAGAGATGGTTCTGTTAGAAAAGATGGCTCTCTAGGACCACATATATCCAAGGAAATTTTGGTCAGATGGGCTTTTCTTTCTATCTCAAGTGTAACCATAATACACTGTGTCTTCCTGAGGTTGTCGCTATCTTTCTCCTGGAGTGACAATCCTCCATTTTAGGTGGGTACCACTGAGAAGAATGATGTAGTTGATTTGTCTTCAAACTCAGCCTAATTGGCCTGAAGATGGTCCATTAGAAAATTCCTCTCACTTGAGAAAACAGCAAAACCATTTGTAAACCATGCATACATGTCCTTCACTGTTTACAAAGTAGGGATGGGAGATTAAAAAAAAAATTTTTTTTTAATTTGTCACATTCAGGAAACACCAATTTAATGTTTTAAAGGTCAAGAGATTCTTCTCCAGTCAACTGATCAACTAATAGCAAACAGAGCTGAAAAAAGAAACACCCTGCAATTCAAGTCCTCAAATCAATACCTGGGCTTTAATCTCCTTATCTGCCTAAGATGGCTGATAAGCCAAGAAAGAATTCTATGACTCTCAAGGTTCCTCCTAAGTTTATGATCACAATTTTACTACAGAGAAAGTCTCATCAGGATAGTGACAAATTAGCCAACATTGACACACCTGTGTGTGACTCAGAGCCATTCTGCTTTTTATCTGGGGTGATAGAGACAACCATCCCTCTCCAGAGTATAAAATTAGTTATACAAGTGCACAGATTAAAATCTATGAGTATCACAGGAAAATATCCAATAAATGATTCAAACATGTATAATATATTATAATGATGGCATTATATTAGTGGCACATTCAGAATGTCTACACATAAGGGTGACAATCTGGTTGTTAGATAAGAATGGAGATTACGACCAGCTTTTCTTTCTCCAGCCTATCCCCCAGCAGCCCCTTTTGGCAGCTTCCACTTGCATTAGAACAGGAGCTATGTTCTCTGTTTGCTGTGTGAGAAAGAGTATGGACTTTGGAATAAGTCCACTCTTGTTCTCTTTTAGGTCAAGACCTCTAGTTGAAATAGCCCAACTTTCCCCACCCATCACCTACCTGCTTTACTCATATTCTTCTTTTAAGCTTCTGCACTCATGTCTCCATCTCATCCCATCTTCCTTAAGCACCAGTCCATCCCCTGCACAGTTTTTATTGCATCCTGTGCTTCCCTGTTTTTCCCTTGGGATGTAGTGACAATTATTATCCAAATCTTACAATGAAAGAAACTATGACACAGAGCTAGTCTAATGATATTGACTTGAAACAGGAGTAAAGATTTGGAAGTGGAAAAAGGATAATGAGGCTGTGGAAAGCAAGAACTACTTAAAGGAGCTGACCCAGAGGGCAAAAAAGGGGAAGAAAACTTACTTCTTGCCTTTCCTCCACAGCAAGCCCCATTTTGCCTAGAGACTTGGAAGTCAGGATCCTTGAAATACTCAGTCAGTTAAGAAATATTGAAAGAACATCTTTTATATTGCACGGACCAGGTTAAAATTAGGGAGGATTAGGTAATTGCTGCCCATTCCACACTTTTTGCATCATCTAGGGGTTTCAGATGCTTCCAAGGACAGATTCATGAGCTGCTGAGTTCTGTGTCTCCTGTTGTCAATATTCCCAGAGATATGAGAAGTATATCAGCCCTTAGGTAATATTTTCCCAGATAAACTTCCAAATATAGATTTGTAAATTAAATTAAAAAAAAAAACCCATACCTATCAAATTGTATGTGAAACCAAAACTGTACCTAATCCGTGGTCCTTAAGTTATCCTTATGAATTAACATGCATAACTTTCATTTATGAAATCCTGGGGATGATTCAACTGAAAAATAAATTAGCTTCTTCCTGTCATATCACCTTTGTTTGAATTCTAACTGTCATTTTCAAATTGTGTAACCTATACTAGTCACTTAAATTTTCTGAGCCTCAGTTCTTCTTATGTATACAATAGGTTTACAATAGTTTCTGCTTCTAGGTTGGGAAAATTAAATGAGTTATCACATATAAACTGCATAGAACAATGCCTAGTTCATAGTAACATTCAAATATTCTTATTATTATGTCATTTATTAAACACACATTTATTTAGTATCTTTAGTACCTTCCAGGTACCAGTGCTGTGTTGAACCCTAAAAATACACAGATGAACATTTTTCTTATTAAACCTTCTAGTTGTTTAAAACATTTATTCAGATGACTTAAAAAGATACGAACCCTGCTGCCAGATAACAGGACTTAGAAGTAGATACAAGAGGAAGGAGAAGAAGGGGTGAGCAAGGAGGCAGAAAAACTCCCTGAAGGGTCACATACTTGCATAGGGTGAGCCACCTTTCTAGCTCTGGACTTCCCTGCAGCGAACAGGAAGCTGCAAAGTTGAACAAGACAAGATTTCCAACCTCAGGGAGCTCTGAGTCTAGTTGAGGAAACAGATGTATAAGCAAACAATTACAGTGCAATGTGATGGATGCAAAAGTGGAAGTTCTCCTGCAGGCTTTGCAGAAGAAGTGATATTTGAGACTGGTTTTAAATGATGGAGAGGTCTGTCAAGAATCACTAGGACAGGGCACAGCACAGAAAAGACTTGGAATCTTGAACACTTGTCAGTTTGCAAAATAGGGTAAAATTTGCTAGTTTCATCAGAGAAGTTGTAGAAGACTCGTAGGTGCTCAATAATTTTTCTTTTTCAGTGAAATAATGACTGGATTCGTGATAAGCGTTCCATGGCAGCAAGAACGAAAAACATAGTTTCAAAGAAATCAGTGTGAAGTTAATAAATCATGCAAAATTCTAAAGAAAGAAAAGAAAAGGAAACCCCCAAATTCCACCTCCATTACTATTTGTCCATTATCATTTGGACTTCCTATGGAACCTGTGGGGGAAGACAGGGTTCTATGCTTAGACATAAATATTGAGCAAATCACAGTTGACTAAAAACAGCATTTGAAACAATGAAATAACAGATTTGAATTTTGAAACTGTGTTAGATCATTACAAATTATAAAATCCCACATTTTTATCTTAAGAGGAAAAGAAGCAAAGTAGCTGGATGGTGGTAAAGTTGGGCCAAGACGAAAATGTCTCCTACTTTCACTTTGCATCTCTTTCTCTTTGACCCCGTGGACTCTCCCATTCCAGTTGCAAGGTTTTGAGATCTCATGTATTTCTTCAAAAATGAAGGCGCGACACAGGGCCAGAAACGGAAGAGTAGCTTAAAAACGGAGGGACTGATTCAAATTCCAAAGATCAAAAATATCTGTTGCATTATGTGAAAGATTTTTAATACATGAAGAATTCAATAGAAGGGTTGTATATTTGAAAGCAGAGGAAACTATAATTACGTACATTATGATTTTTTCAGAATTCTTCCAGCTTGCCATAAATGGATCCTTACATCTACAAATATCTGATTCGAAAATAACTTAGTATAAATAAGTACAAACTACTGAAGCTTGACAAAGAGCTTTATTTTTGCGCATTTTTTTTTTTTTTTTTTTTTTTTTTTTTTTTTGCATTGCCATTTCCCCTATTGGCTTCAATTGTCTTCCCAGAAATCCTTTATCTTCTTGGCTGATGGATGATCTTTTAACAGAGAGTCCTAACTCTGCATTGTGAGCTATTCCCATCTGGCTCTCAATCAAGTGGTCTGTCATCTCTGAACATATGTTTAAGAGCACTGAGACAGTTCCATATTCAAAAAAAAAAAAAAAAACTGTTGAAATATTTTAAGTGAAACAAAGATAAATAACTTCTCCCTTACTGTGCACTTTTGGAAGCTGTTTACATATTCTGCATTGTGGTTTTGTTTTAAAAGGGATCACCTGTTTTTTTTTTTTTTCTCACAGGTAACTGAGTTTTCCTGGTGTGGATGATTTGCACGTACTCACTTTCATGGTGTGGATAGTAATTTAGGTTTTATAGTACCTGTTTCACCAGGCCCACACTCGGCTTCCCAAAGGAGTTTCTCAGGCATTCCTCACAAATGCCCTTTCTGGCCATACTAATTCCAAGATAAAGATCACTGTGTCTATCTTGATACCACCAGTACCAACTTAGCATCTGACTTGAAAAGCACTCAGTAAAAATCTGAACAAATTGAAGGATGAATGATCAGGACCAGGAAAACACAGGTAAGTATGGGATATATATCTTTAGCAACTCCCAACTTTTTTACCAATGTTTTGAGATGTTTTTTTTTTTATCTCCCCCCTGACATATAAATTACTCACTGTTCAATAGCTGTCCAAAGTCTCCACTTTTGTTCTTTACTCTTATAAACAACAAACGCTATACATTGTTATTAGCAGTATTAACATATACCAGTTTATAGTTTAAAAAGGTTCTTCGTTTTATCTCCTTGAATCCACAAAACAAGCAAGTATTGTTACCAGGATATGCACACAAGGAAGCCAAGAGCAGGAAAACTGAAGGATCTGACAATTGGCACTTGTATTAAGAGGCAATGGTGCACCCATTCCTCCATGGCCCTTCATATTAGCCCCATACTACAAAATTAGCTTTCATTCCACACCCTTCTTTCACTCCACATTAAAATATCCGCAGCCTATCTAGTCTTTGGAGGGTGGGAAGGCCTCTTATGATAAGGAAATAAAATTTAGTTTCAAATCAGATCTCTACTACTTATCAAATCGCTCAACCTCCCTGAATCTCAGTGGTCTCATCTATAAGTTGGGTTCATACATAATTTCTTTTACAATGAGCATGCATTCATTTATTGTCAGTGCAATTAACATTTAAAAACAAATACAAATGAAATAAGTGGCAATTAACTGAGATGGCATTTGTAAAGTATCTGATAGAGAGTAGGCCTCAAATGCTTGCTCTCCTTTTTTCCTACCTGAGTAGTTTGGTTACCTAATTACCAAGACTGGTAAGCTTCACTATGATATATTTGTTTTAAAATGATGCCCACAACTCAGTGACTTTCTAATTGATGGAATATGTGAAAAATAAGCTTGCCCAAATTCCCTTGTACCCTTCTGGCCCACCTGCATTCTTTGTGGTGGTGGTCTAGAGAATTGCATTTCCTCCCACATGTGGGAGGTACGGTTGATTTTGGGCAAAAGAGTGAAGTACAGTAAGCTGGCTTTTCATGTCCTTTCACTTCCCTCTCTAAGTATCCTTCCTCATTTGGATTTTTCCTCTCCATTCACTTCACCAACTTTCCTAGATCCTGTATTTTAGCATTCCCCTCTTATACTAATAATTGCAAGTCTGTTTTTAAAGCTAACAATTTCATTGCATTAAATATCCTATAAGCCAAAAGATTTTTATTCTTGGCCAAAAATAATTTTTTATCGCTTCCGATTATAGTTACAAAGCTTTAAGATTCATTCTCTTTCGAATGGAATACTTTCCCATCTGTTTCAGGAATGTCTGCTAGCTTTTCTTTGTTATAGATAATTATTCTGGTCTCTCTACACTGGGATGGCAGTCAGGTAGCCCTACTCTTCTATGTCTTAGGGCTAGGAATTTTACCAATACTAACATGGCATTATGACTTTCATTAAACAATAAGGCCACCCATCTTTCACAGAACACAGAGATGCATAAACAAACATGCAAGTGAGCATGTATGAAAGTAAACACACACACACACACACACACACACACACACACACACACACACTAACCCCAAAATAAGCCTTCCTCCTCCCTCTGATTTGAAAGATATATTTCCAAAAGTGGTAAAGTCAGAGAAAAGAAATTAATTTTTTTCACTTTGTTGATCTAGTGATCATCGACTGAACCATATGTTTGATAGCACAGTGCAGTGCTATGTCCAGTTCCATGTAAACATCATAAATCTAAACTTTGTAGATGTATATTTTTACATATGCATGACCTGAGGAGAGCATATCCAAATCCAAGAAGAATTAAATTATTTTTCATAGTTCTTAAATATGAAAGAATTGGCCCCAAATACGTTAACTATCTAAATCTATGCTGTCCAAAATGGTAGCCACTAGCCATATGTGGGTATTAACCACTTGTCTGAGTAGGTATAAGATACACATTCTAAGTTTTGAATATATAATGAATTTTGAAGATTTAGTATGGAAAAGAATATGCAAAATTATGATCTTTAAATTTGGAATGATAACATTTTGGATATATTGGGTGAAATAAAATATTAAAATTAATTTCACCTAGTTTTCCTTTCTTAATGCATATATTTATGGCTTATATTTATAGCTTGCATTATATATCTACTGCACAGCACTTTTATAAGATGTATATTCACGTTTGATCACTCCTTGGAAAAACTGCCATCTCTGACAGAGTGAGAAATTTGGGGGCCAACTCTGGAGACTGTGATTCAGTTTTGGTTTATGGCTTCCCCCTGTTCTCTTTCTTTCTTCCTTTCTGGTGCTTAAGCCAAAATCCTTCAAGTTTTTTTGACTCTTTTTCTCTTGCTCTCATTGGTAAAGGCTATTGGCAATTTTCTTCAAAATATTCCAGACTCTCTGCCTACTTCTTCCCACTCTGCCACTGCCACTTTAGCCTGAGTTGCCAGCATCTAAATAAATGGAAGTCAGATCATGTCATTCCTCTGTTTCAGTCAGTTCAGTGTGTCCATTGCAGTCAAACTAAAACCCAAAATTCTTACAGTATCTCTAAATGTGTATCCTACTTCCAACCGCCAAATTCTCAGATCTCAGTCCCCTATTACTTTTCCCCTGGTTCAATCTGCTTAAGCCTTACTGGTCTCCAAGTTGTTCCTCACATTCCAAACATACTCCTACCTCAGGGCCTTTGCACTTCTGTTCCCATTGATTGGAATGCCTTTCCTCCAAATCTTCACATGGTTTGTTTATGTACTTCCTTCAAGTCTCTGTTCAAAATTCATATCTTCTTTGACCACCTATATAAAATGCTATCCCTCTTACCAAATTAATTTTTCTCCACAGATTTTATCAGTATCTGACATCATATATCTGTTTGTTTGTTTGTTTGTTTGTTTGTTTTTTATCATCTTTCACTTTTAGAATTTTAGTTTCAGGGTAGTGAAGATTTTGCTTTGTTCATTGTTGTATCTCTAGCACATAGACATGACTTGTATCATAGGTCCTCAACAGATATTTGTGGAAAGAATGCATAAAACAAATATGTTATAGCTTTGTAAATAATTTTCAAATTGCAAACATTTAATCATTCATACTTACAATTGGCAAAGTACACCAGAGCTTTTCCCAGAACCTTAGAGAACAAACCATTTCTTTTAATATTCTCTTCTTCACTGGTGAACTCATAAGTTATTTCATATAGTAACATTGTGTATAAAATGGTGGTTCAGATTTTTATTTATGTATATATTTATACATATATATGTTTATATGTAATATGTATAATATATAACATATTTATATTTGCTAACCTCTATGGGTTAGTTAAAAAAAAAAAATAACATAGCTTGAACTTTCCAGCCTTAACTCATCCTGTTAACTGTCCTGGAGTACCCTTCCATGAGTTGAAATTCTAATCCATTCTTTTCTTTAAACAGTACATTTTCTGTAATTTGAACCTCCACATACTTTTTAAAATACCTGTCAACTATGGGACTTCCCTTATTTTGCCCTGTAATAAACATTTAGGGTCTTCACTTAGTCTTTCCTACCTCTGTCTTTTGCCTAACTTCAAAAAAGGTATACCTTTATTCTCTGCAGCCACTAGCACAATCCTTTATACATATGTTCAATTATATTTGTTGTACAGAATCTAAGTATAAAAATATTTCTATGAATAAAAAAGCTTCATCATTTTTTTACCAGCTTTAAAGCAAACTTTTATAATGGAAATTATTTTTAAGTTAGACAGAATCTGCACTATTATATAAACTGGCTTATTTTAGTATATATATGTTTATTCTGTCAATTTAAATTTCCTATTGGGGTAAGAAGTTTCTTCATCTCCATTACTAGAATCCCTTATGGGATGCACCTAGCCAGAGAACACCTTTAACCAGTTTATTTTGTCACATTCTCTCAGAAAATGTGTTTGGTGAAACTTTACTGTATACTGCACAGCCTCAAAGACAGTGTCTAGGCCTGAACCAAGGTGTGTGCTTGCTTCAACATGGAAGAGTGTTCAGATTGCATTTCTTCTTTACCATCCCTGCCCTGCTTAAGTAATGATATTTTTTAACTCTATAAAAAAAATTTCCTTTAGAGAAGAACCTATTTATTTTCTTTTTGGGGAAGAACTGTGTGTGGGGGGGGGGCACTAGGGAAACAACTGTCACTCTAACGAGTACTTCATTTGTTAAAATTTTTCTGCAGCCAGAAAATTTAGGATTTTTTAAAAGTACCTTCCCAAAATTGCTTTTGCTTAAGAGAAAGTAAAACTGATTCTCAGATATCACTCACTGTCTTACCCATCACTCAGGCTTTATAATTTTATCTCATCACCACCTTGAAACAAATGACATGCCACTGGTCTAACCCAAAAAAAAAGCCTTTTTTGGATTGGATTTCTTAATTTTTTCTCTCAATGGTTAAATGCTTAAAGAATACACTGAGATCTTTAAGCTTAGCTGGAATCAATTTATTGGGCCAAGTAATGAATCTAATTGTTATGCTAGCTTCTATGTCAGCAAAATAACAGATGTACAGTATAATGGAGAAGAAAAAAGCTGCTTTGGGATTGTTAGAGCAGGTGCTACATGAAAAAAAAAATCACATAGAACTTTCTCAAGTACATTTGGAAACAGTTGGAAATTAGCCAGGAGGAACATTCTCCTTCAATCCTTGGACATCCAGTTGTGGGCTGGGATTAGGCCCCTGAACAGCTGAGTCAAAAGGACACTGCCACCTTGTCATTTCTTTAAGCTCTTTATTCCTCCCTCACCCTCCAACAAAAGCACCAGAGATTGCCCTCCCCCATCTAGGCGCGCACACTCACACGCACGCATACACACACACACACACACACACACACTCACACACACTCTCACACATGAGCTCAGCTGCCACATATGGCTCTCAGAGAACACTAGACAAGTAAGTTACCATGGTTCTCTGGCTATTATTGCATCCAGCACATCAGGGAATGGAAAATAAGTGTGCACATGTTCTAAAAGGCTCTTTGGGAAAGATCAGTAGGGCTGCATGGGGGACACAATGGCAGGCTTTGTCGCAAAGAAAGGATTTGGTCTGGCAGGCAGCAACAGCCTTGTTGGACACAGGATTTGTCTGCAAGGGCAGTGTGGGAAAACCATGTGCAAGTTTACAGAATATCCTCATTAGGAAAAGTAGGGCATTTAGCATAATTAAAAGTCATCCTGAAGACATCAGGTAAGAGCCTGCTGTTCTTAATTAATTGCTTCCATAACCCTGTGACGTTAAAGGGGTGCCGCTCTTGCCCATAGAGGTTTAGAATTACTTCAGGAACACAAATCATTCAGATGGAGGCAAACAGACTGAATGTGAAAGTTTTATAAAAGCAAAAGAAGAAAAAGGGGAAGAAAAGTATGGAAGAGTGAGAAAGAATTGAAAATTGTACACAGTTACCTTCTATAATTTGCTAAAATAATCCTGTTCTTTTTTCATGCTCTGTGCCTCAACATCCTCACTTCCAAAGTACAACTCCCTACTGACCTGCATTCTGCCTTAATATATAAATTATTATATATTTTATAATCACAAAGTCAAGGTTAACAGAAAACAGCTGGAAAATAAACTATGAGCCATATGTCATCAATTTCTTCAAGTAAATAGATTTTTTAAAGCTATTTTGAAGAGTCAGAACATCCAGAGCAAGTAGCATGAACCAAAGACTTTACATGGCGTCCACGTTCATGAAAATAAGTATGGCGAGAACAACATAATAATGTCAGTTAGGGGGAGGACTGGACCATGCAAGGAATCTGATCTAAAATGTTTTTTCTTTTCACAATCATAAAAATCCCAAAGCTAAATTATCTAATTACTACTACTCCCGCTTTTCTTGTGTATAGTTTGTAAATGGAGAAATGGTTATATTTTTTTAAATATTTACTTAGACTTTATAACCTATAAAGTACATAGTATAAAGTAGTACCTGCACGTTAGAGAAAATTTTACTAAAGGTTAAAAAGAAAAACAGTGTTGACTCACTGCCTAAATAAAAATACATTTTTTAAAATTTGTATATTTTCTTTTCTCTCATTATTTAAATTTAATTGTATGCATTTGTGTTCTACTTTTCTCACTGAATATGGCAAATATATCATGTCATAACAGTGTATTAGATATTCTATGCAAATGACTGAAAATTAAAATTATACCTTCCTCTTTTCAGGGACCAGTTTTCACTAAGCTCATACCTATTCGTGTGTGTGTGTGTGTGTGTGTGTGTGTGTGTGTGTGTGTGTGTAGCTAGGTTCTGTGATACGTAGCCCTGCTACTATAGGTTGATTAAGAACCAGGGTTGACATTGTACTCTACACAGATACTCTATTCCATTAGGATTTGTCAACTCTGTCATATTTTCTGTCACAGGTCATAGAAGATAAGAGTTGGTGGTTGGTGAAGTGATGAGGAAGCCCAGAGAAAACCACAGAAATGGTAATAAAGCAAGAAGCATGAGGCAATAGAACTCTTGTGGTAGAGAGTAAAGTAGAGAGACACTGTGGTTCATTGAGATTAATCTGAGCTACTCTAATGTGTAAACCACTATCAGAGGGAATAGTCAGTTACTTTCAAAAAGTGATCAAATAATTGATTCAGTAGAGACATGTTAAATCCTCAATAATAGAGTTAACATCTAAATAACATTTACTATGCATCAGGTGTTGTTCTCTGTTTTCTATGTATGTCCTTTTATCTAACCTTCCCATCAATCCTGTGGTATGGGTGCTATTATCATCCCCATTTCAAAAATGGGAAAACACAGGAGCAAAGCTCTGAAATGACTTGCCAAAGATTCAAATCCAGACAAGCTGGTTCCATCACTGTGATATTCTGATTTATAATAAGAAATATATATTTGGTCTTTGTCCCATTTCTGTTACAGAGCTCCTAAAACCCTTGGATTTCCTAATTGATAAGATTGGTAAAGGTGTCTGAATAGTCATAAGAAATTCCTTTCAACCACACCTGAATTTATGTTAATGAAGTGACTTTTGGTTAGCACCTAAGGATAAGAGCTGGTTGCCAGGAGAACCAACCATGTGATTGAAGGGAAACCCCCTGGCCTCAGAGAAGAGAAAGGAGTTGGAGACTGAGCTCAGTCACCAATGGCCGATGCTTTAATCAGTCATATCTGTGTAATGAAGCCTCCATAAAAATCTAAATGGATGGAGTTCAGAGAGCTTCCAGGTTGGTGAACTGTGAAGATTCAGGGAGAGTGGTCATTGGAACCTGTGACCTATTGATCGGTTAGAAGCATAGGTGACAACCTGGACTTTCTATTGGCATCTGAAATGTGGGTGTGTGTTGAGGGAAGTGAGTCAGTCTTGCAGGACTGAGTCCTTAACCTGTGGAATCTGACATACAAAGGCTATCTCTAACATATGAAGGCATATGAATGCCTGAGGGGGTCTATATTTTTTCAGTCTGAAAGAATGTCTCTCGTACAATGTCTTTATAATCCATACATATGTACATATATGCATGCGTATGCCTGTATGTATGTGAAGAGAAAGATAATGTGTGTGTGTATATATTATATACATATAATATATATATACACACACACATATATATATATATATATGTATATATATATATATATATATAATCAATCTAGTGTGTATTCTAGTGTTCACATAGTCCATAACTATTCCAGAAAGATGGAAAGTAAATAAGTGATTTCCATGGAAAAGGATGGGGCAGAATGAGTGATCAATTAATAGATATGGGGTACTCTGAGAGTGATAAAAATGTTATAAATTAGGTAGTGATGATGGTTGTGCAATTCTGTGAATACACTAAAATCCACTGAATTGTATACTTTAAGAGATTTAAATTTCATGTATCTAAAGTATAGCTGAATAAAGCTATTATTTTAAAAATTTGTCATACTGTGCAAGTCTCCAGTAAAAATTTTCTACTTCTGTGAATTGCAAGTCATGTTAGAAATATGGAGAATATCTTGAGAGGTCATCTATCTACCTTCAGCCAGCCAATTGCTCAATTCTTGGAAGAATTCTAAAACCTATTAACTTTAAGAATAATGTCAAACAAGATGTATCTTTCATCTAAGTCACTCTTTAGTTTTCATCCAGTCACTCTTTGTTCACAAGTATGAACTACATTATTTGAATTTTAAAAAGTAAAAAATAATTCTAGTCAAATTGGCCCAAAATTCTCTCTAGATTTACAGCATACATACCCTGATGGAAATGTATATGTATAATAAAAATGTACATATTTTTAAAGCTAAGTGATGCTAATGAAGGAACAAGGATGAATGTATTAAACCTTTTATTCTGCCTACATGTTGTTGTGCTCGCTAGCTTTGAGCTCAAAGTCAATTTACAATTTATCTCCAAAAAGTAGTGGGCAAATATTAACTAATGGAAAATTTCATAATCCTCCCAAAACCTGACTTTCATCAGATGGATGTACAGATCTAAGATTCACTCAGACCCAGTTTTATTCATACTTATCCACAATAGCCTAAATGAACAATAATGAGAAATATTTACTATTTGATTACTGGAGAAATCTATGAGTGTAAGCTTCAGAGAACTGATCAAATAGTTGCTTAGTGTAACCTTGTCCAAGCCACCATGAGCACAACAGAGGCCTTTAAAGAAGTGATATGTCACCACTAGCTAGTTACGGGATTCAGTTATCACTTGTACAGAATTTTTAATTATATGTTTATATTAAAATTATCAAAAAAAAAAATCAAAGGAAATTTTCTTTGGAAAAAAATCATCCACAGTTTCACCATCCTACCAAACTATTCTTATTTTTTGTTCTGTTGTGGCTTTTCTCAATATACATATTTTACATGGTTATAGTCACAGTGAACATGCACTCATATATATTTTGTTTAGCAAAAAATTATGATTTTTACGACATTTTCATAATTACCTCAATTGTTTATTGTATTGAAACACCATGCACTACTAAACCAGTTCCCTAATGTTGAATATTTGGGTTGTTTGCTTCCAACTGCTTGTTAATGTACTATGTAAATAATACAACAAAGAACATTCTGGTACATGAATACATTTTTTTTTTTTAATTACTTGGTTTAGGATGAATTTCCATGATTGAAATAACTGGATCAAAGGAAAAGAACATTTATATAGTGATTCTCACATACTATCATTGCTACCCAAATTAGTTATACCTATTCAGCATGCCTCTAATAGTTCATGAAAATCTTGTAGTGTCGCACCATATTTTCTCAGATGAAGTTCATGTTCTGAATTATATTTTTTCTTGATCAAATATGACCAAAATAATATCATTTAGCAGAATGGACATTTGCTGCAACATTTTCTCTTACAGCACGTTTAAAGTCTTCTCTCCAATCAAAAGCAAATACCATGGGAAGTTCACCATACATAAGATCTTAGATTAATGATTGACCAGCTAAGGAAAAAGCATTTTGTTGGACTGCTCTCTGGAATTTTTATAGAAATGGAGGCTGCTGGTGACTACTTCTGCTAAGAAATCAAAGAAGGAAGCTAAGATTCAGAACCCTTAGCTGACACAGCATTCATTTAATTGTGCAATCATTCAACACACATTTGTTAAGAATGTATTATTTCCTTTGGCCACTAAAGGCTAATCAGTCTCCCCACTGTGGCATTTAAAGGCTAGTTGGAACACTGTGGAGGATACAGTAAACCTCAGGAGACACAAGAAAGATGACAGACTGCTGTGTCTAGTCTAATATCACATCTATACCAGATTTAACCTGCCAGCCTCCCAATTAGTAATAGAATTCCCAAGTTTTAGCTGGGCATAGGGCCTCCCAAAATAGAATTCATTTCTTAGCTTTTTTTTTTTTTTTTTGTAGATGAGGTGTAACCATGTGACTAGTTTATAATCAGATAGACATAAGAGAAATGTTGAATGGCAGTTTCAAAAAATTTTATTTTAAAACAGCTAATGCACATACTTTGCCCCTTTATTTCTTCCAACCTCCACTTTGCTATTTGGAATCAATTGTGAAGGCTGGTGCTCTGGCTAATCTCTTGGACCATGAAGAAGACACCCACATTTACAGCTGTGAGTTAGAAGGAACTGTGTCTACAAGATTTTTTTATAACATATTCATTATAACAGTGAACTGCTTACCTCCAGTGCTTTTTTACGTAAAAAACAACAACAACTGCAAGAGACCTCTCTTGTTTAAGTCGTTGCTAATTAGGGCTCCTTAGTCACTTAACAGTCAATCTAGATGATAGAGAAGGCTGGATCATAAGGTCTCATAAAGAGTTTGCCAGATAAGAAATTGGAAACATGAGTCCAGGTATACAATCATTAATGGACCAAAGAAGAAGATCCAAAGGGGTAAAGGATTTACTTAGCGAGAAATGGCATGAGATTAATTAAACCAAGAAAGATTTGATTTAATTTATGGAATGTATATTTTAACACAAGAACCTCAGTCAGAGATCTTTGTATTCTGTATCAGTAGGTATATTAATTATTTATTATGAAATAACAAGTTAGCCCAAACTTAGCAGCTTAAAATGACAGTAAATATTATTTTACAAAGTTTGTGAGGGTCAGAAAGATTGCTGGTTTTGGATCAGAATCTCTCAGAGGTTGCAGTTAAGATGTTTATGAGGGCTGAAGTCAAGTAAAGGCTTTGTGAGCTCAAAGTCCACTTCCAAAATGGCTCATTCCCATGCCTGGATGTTGGCAGGAAGCCTGTCACTCACCATGCAAATCTCCACATAGGACAGCTTGAGTGTCCTTACAACACAGCAGTTGGCTTCCCCCAGAGTGAATGATCCAAGAGAGCAACGTAAAGCCACAATATCTTTTGTGACCTAGACTCAGAAGTCATCAATTTTTTCAATATTCTTTTATTTATATTATATGTTATTTATTGTTTCTATAGTTCGGTGTGGGAGATGAATGAACAAGTGTGAAAATATCAGGAACTGAGAATTATTGGAGGCTACCTTGTTACCTTAGGAAGCTTAAAAAACTGAGACCAGCCAGAAAAGTCAAAGTGTTGGTTAAGGGTAGGTGTCTTACTTCTGAGCATGAAAGTGTCTTTCTGTAGAATTAAAGGTATAGAATTAAGTGAACTAGAATAAATTTTGTCAGAATGTTAGCATTGCCATTTTACTTACTTGAAATTGACTTTCTCCTCTATGACTCTTAGTCCTCGTAGGCCCAATTCAAGATGAAGTTCCCTAAAGGATTAGTTAGTCACTAAAACAAAAAAAGATGTCTATTGTCTCACTCATGTGAGTACTTTATTAAAATATCTCTGAATGTTTTATGTATACAAATCTTTTTTAAACAACCAAATTGCATTTCCTTTCAGGGTGGATAAAATTCAGTTTAGTTCACAACAGTATCTATTGAGCACCAATTATGTGTGACAAATAGTGGTCCCCTAAACAAGTTTCGAGTTCAAAGTGGGAGTCATATAGATACAAATAAACATATTCAGTAGAATGTGCCAAATACAAAAATGTAAAAATGTGCTGGGTCCCATGTGGTCTTTGTCATTCTTTCAAGCCTGCATGTAGGACTAAGCACACAGTTTTCAAAAATCACTAGTCTAAAGTTTTAATCGATCAGTTATTGATTTTAATCAATTAGTTGTAGATTGATTAAAACTTTAGACTAGTGATTTTCAAGGCTTTTTCCAAACAAAAATCCTACGTAAGGGTGCTAAATTAATTAAACAAGGAGGCCATTAGACTGAGGTAATGCTAATGCCTTAGCAGCCTAAATAAGCAAACCAAAACCTAAGCCTTTAAATGCCTCAAGATTAAGAAGTCAAAACTTAAGTACAACTAATTATGAACAACCAACTAGGCTTCCCCAAATAAGGCAACCACTTAATCAAATAATTTTCTTGCTTTTCTTCAGTGTCCTCTGTATAAAAGTTTTGCCCCTAGCTTCTGTCTGTGGAGCTTCCAGTTTAGAGCTTCCCAATTTGAATAGATGTTTGCTCAAATAAACTCTTACAAATTTTAGTATGCCTCAGTTTATCTTTTAACAAAGTAAAACCTCACTAGTGTTCTGTGAGATGTTAATGGGTATTCCACAGAACAAAACAAAACTCTCTCAGCATTAGTAATATTTCCTCTCCAATTACTCTAGAAAATATGAGAGAAATATCAAACACAGAAGTATAGCTATTTTGATTTTTTTTTCTGATAATTTTCCTTTAAAAAGAGTGTGAACAGAATATCAGTAGTCACTTGCAGGATAATATAACACAGACCATGTGACGTGAGGTCCACCATTTGCTATACAGGCTATACCTACCAGCAAGTGGTGCCACGCTTTGTCTTCTATTGTTATTACTACTCTATGTCAGGTATCTCATCTGATAATTTTAGCATCTGTAATGTTATCCAATGTCAATTGTATATTTGCACATGAATCAAGTGTTGGTGGTTTCTAATTGCAATCAATTTTTTCATGAGACTTTCTTACGATTTCTGTTAAGCCAAGTCTATTTCTCATGAGCTCAGTTGCTGTCCCTATGCTATAGTTTTAAAAGTATTGTACTGTAAAATCTATTTAAGAAATTCAGACCTAAACATGCAAGAACATTTGTGCTTAGAGAATCCAACAAGTTTGGGTCTAATCCAAACTCCATCACTCACCACCTAGTAAAATGAGATTAACTATAACCAGCTATACTTGTCATTTGTCATAGGAACAGAGACAGAATGTAGATCCTGGCTGCATTCCTTTCTTCTAACCATATTCTGACAACAAATCAAAATGACTATTTCCCAGAATTATAGAACCTCAGAACAGAAAGAATGATGGCGATCATATAAGCCCCCATTTAATATCCAAAGATTAGAAAGAATATTGTGCTGCATATTGTGAAAGCAGTGATAAAATTATCATTAGAACTTGAGATAGATTATATCACTGTTCCCAAATATTCACTTCCCTTTTCTATTAAAGGATTAATTGACTCTACCCATTGTAATGTAACATGCAGGAGAAGTATATATATCTCTACCTAATTAGCATTGGGCTTGGTCATGTGCTTTTCAGGCCACTGGTATGTGAGGAAACATTGCACGTGCCACGGTCAAGCAGAAATTTTAATAGTCATCATATGGTTTTGTCAGCTTTCTATTCTTTTCTTTCTGCTATGAGCTCAAGTGTCCTGAAGAGGGACAGCTCCTTCAGCCTGGAACAAAAAGGATACTTGAAGCAGACAAGCATCTAATCCTTCTTCTCACATGTCAATGATAGAAAAAAAAAAATACAAAAAAACTGTTTTTGTTGTTGTAAGCCACTGAGATTTCAGTTATTCATCCATAGAGCAAAGCTAAATTATTTAGAACACAAAACCAAAAAGGATGTGATTTGCTCAAATTTACACAATTAAGTAGCTAAATGGCAAAACCAGAATTAAATCTCAGTTCTTTTGACATCTAGTCCAGTATTCTCTCCATATCTCAGAGCTCCTTAAATGACCAATGTAAACATCTACACAGTATATTTTACCAAAATATTTAGAACATCCCCAAAAGCCATTTACTCCATGACTACAGATTAGTCCGATTAATTTTTCTTTATGTACTGAGGGCAACTAACGGGCTATGATAACCCATGAAACCCTCACTCGCTGTGGTCATTCCTGACCACATTAAACCTCTTGATGTGAGCTGGGTGGTGTGGAGTTGGGGATTGATAGAGATTTGCCCTTTTTCATCTGTTCTTGTTGGCCTGGTCATCTTCAAGTGCCTGCTATCTGAGGTAAGATAGAGGTAATTCTAGCAACAGCTCCATTGTATAGTCTTATCTTAGGAACATACGGGCTCGTTCACACATGGTTTCCCTAAGTAGGCCTTTAAAAGTGATGGTAATTCTGTCAACATCTCACACCTGTTTTGTGTCTTCCCCAGTAAAAATTTGTCCAGGAATTTCAAGAGGCTCATTCTCCTGTGGAGCCTCTTCCTGCCCCTGTTTCACCTGCTCCTGTAGCTATTTCCCACCAGAAGTACTGTCAAAATTTATAACTTCGATAAACCTGTCCAATTAAAACTAGAACCTTCTATCTACTGCTTATGCTATCTTTTGGACCTTTACATCACATTTAAACTATACAGCACAGATTTTTTATATCTAACTCAATGCTTTTTCTGTATTCACTCTTAGATGATTATTGCCTTCACACTAAACTATTAAAATTTTAATGTGGAACTCAAACTAAGTAATTTATTGTGTTTAGTGCTGTGGACCTTTAAAGGCATTCAGTATATGCTGAATTGTATCGACGATGATTAATTAAGTTGACCTTATGAAGAATTACTCCTCTTTGTTAATTCAAAGTTAAAAACCTGAGTTTTGAAAAGTTGGAAGATGTATAAATAATATAAAGTGAAGGGGATTTTGGGTTGAATAATCATTGTAGACAAGCAATCTGAGCCATTCATTTAGTAGATAGATTCGGTTTTATTTCAAATTATAGGAAGATTTTATCTTAGTTTTCTTGATTATGTCAAAAGATAATTTATTGATCTATATCAGGTACTGTACACCAAGATAAATTCCAAATGGATTAGATATTTAAATATGAAAAATAAAAGATAGAATATTTTAGAAGAAAACAAAAGAGAATTCTTTTTAACTTTTGAATATAGAAGCCCTTTCTAAATATAACTAAAAGTTTAGAGGCCATAAAAGCAAAAGTTAATCAATTCAATAACATTTCAAATAACTTTTGAAATAGACACATAGACACACAGACACATACATACACACATGCAAGACATATAACAAACTAGCAAAAAAATCTTCAACTTAAACTGAAAAGTGCTAATTTTTCTAATACATAAAGGACTCCTAAAAATCAACAATAAAAAGAGTGGCAACCCAAAAGTGGGCAAGTTATATGAGCAGATTGTTCAAAAAATGGAAATATAAATGACTTAAACATATAAATATAAACTGACCTCACTCACTGACCTATTTCCAAAATGACATTTGCATAAATGTATTCATTGAATCATTGTTTATAATAGTAAAACAATGGGAAAAACCTAAATGTATACAAATAGAAGACTTTATATTAATTACGAAACATCATTACAACCAAACACTCTAAATCTATAAAAAAAGAATGAGAAAACTTTATGTACATTATGAAGAATGACAAGAAATCATTTAGTGAAAAAAGATCAGAGTCAAGGAAGAGGCAGAAAAGAGTAAGGATAGAAGACTTGTTTCTGAAATACTTATACCTTTCAGTTTTTGAAACTATCCAAAAAAAATTTTAGTATGAAAAGAAGAGACAGTGTAAAGAGTCAGTGAAGTTAAACAGAATTAGGAAAGCAGGTTATTTAAGTTAGTTTTCAAAGTCTACTTGACATTAATATAAGTACAGCCTTAGACATTTTTATTCTTTTTTTTTTAAAACTCATTCTAGAGAAATAGTATGGCTAAATCGATATTACATCTCACAATGTTGTTAAGTGAAATCCCAATGAAGCATGTTCTAACACATTTGAAATATATGGGCCCTGAATACAACTTTCTGGCACCCTCTTAAGAGTAAGTACGTGAGAAGAATTTTGGGATACAGCAATTTATATTTTGGTATTCTGAAACATTTCCTACAGTGTCTAAAAAAATAGTGGCATTTTGCATTGACTTTTTTCCAAAAGCCATAGTGGTTAGATACTCTATTTCCAACCATATGCTTTCACACTTGATGGCTATATAGGAAGAGGACAGTGCTGTATTTCTTTGGAAATCGTTATGGATCCATGATAAAAGATATTTTAAATACAAAGGTAATTTTTTCTAGTCAGGATCACCATCCAGGTACCTCATTAAAGGAACTATTTGATGAAAAATAAAAAGAGGGCCTCATAATAAATATTGATTGAATAAAGAATAAATGAATAAGTCATATGTACTGAGTTTCTATGGTGTGCAAGCAGAATTATAGGCACTAAGAGATAGAGAGAGAGTAATAGAATATGATTTCTGCCCCCAAAGAGCTTAAATTTAATACAGAAAATAAGATATGTAGACAGTTCATCAAAATACAAAGCAGAACGCACCAAGTTGTTAAGGAGCAGATTTATGGAGCACAGAAAAATAATTTCCACCTGGATAGGTGCAATGTCAAAAAACCCCCAAGTATTGTAAAGTAAAAATTTGTGATCATTCTTTCAGCATTGTGTAAGGAAGAGAGACTGTCCAAAAACTAATGAGGACAATTTCCCTGGCTCTACCACTGCCTGGACAAAATAGCATCCACAATTCACCTGCTTCCTTTGTATACGGTGATTCTTTTGTCCCAGAGAAACCTTTTGGTTACTGACCTAGAATATCTTGAGACCTAGGAATTGTTTGGAGTACTCTAATTTCAAAAACGGTCTATCTCTACTTGATACTACAAATTACTGTCTCTATAAACAGATCTCTCATGAGCAGATCAGCATGCAAGAGTTAGTCACCTCAAAACCCTATCAATCCTATATCGACAGAGAAGATCACAGTTCAGAACCTGCAAAGATGAGCACCAGGCACAAGGCCTGCTGGGACCTGAGAGGAGTACTAGCATCAGGAGCAGCTCAGCCAGAAGCAAACAGGAGGCCACTCTCAGCTGCCTCCTCTATAACGTCTTTTTATCTAAGAGCAAATGTTAGTACTTTTGGAAAATGAAATTTAGTGAGCCAATAAATATGAAAACAGGAAAGTATTTTCTGAGACAAATGCATGTTTTTACAACAGTGGGACAATGCAGTTATAAGTCCAACGGCAGACAATCTAAAATATTTGCCAGAAAAAGACCATCTAACTTAAAAACAGTTTGGTGAAGCTACATTCACAGCCCATTATTAAATATGAATGAAGTAGCTTCCATTTTTTTAAAATCAGAACATAAAACCTTACGTTTAAATATAGCTTAAGCAGCCATTTCACAAATTTCTATGACCATGAAACATCTCTAAAGTTGTCATATAATTAATTAGAAATTTATAAAGAAAGTAATTTTTGGATTAAAATAGATAACAAAAGAAAAGTCTAATCTGAACTAATTTTTAAAGTAGGATATATGAGTATTATTCCAAAAGTGATCTAATTTCATACAGGAGAATCATTCATGTAGGTACTTTTGACATTCATCTCTCAGTACTAGTCTTCCTATCTTTGAACATGTCTGGAGGACACTGAGGAGATAGTGAAATTCTTCTGCAGTTACCCAGTCTCCCCTAAACAACTCATCTTCCTTTTCCTCCTTTCACCCTTTCTCCCTGTCATCTCTCTGCACAGCCTGTCACTCCATCCACACTGTTCTTCCAGTATCAGCATTATGAATCCTCAAACCAAACTTTCAAATTTTAAGCAATAGTTTTATTACTGGGTCTCTGATTATACACCCTGCTCAGAGTTATATTTTCATTAAAGAGTAAAGGTTACCAAAGTTCAACATGTGTTTGGCATTATTTTAAAAGGCGTTGCTCTCTGGTAAGCTACAAAGAAAATTTAAGACAGCAAGCCTGCAAGCTAGCAGCCAAAAGCACATACTACATGGATTTGCTGCTTTCTTGGAATAGAAAACTTCACTTTTGTACAGTAAGTATATTTCCTTCTGATTTTAGTTAAGTCAGCTTAAAATAGGAAAGGACCCATAACACCATCACCAATAACTTCAGTTTTGAACTGAGGCCTGTACTTGTGCAAGATGGGGTCTGTGCCCTCCAAGGAGGCAGACATCAAAATGCCTTCATCCTACGGAGATTAGAGAAAATCCTGGAGTAGAGCTGGGAGGATTCTAAACCCTTAAGAATGTTTAGAGAAAGGAAGATTTGATACCAAGGTCTAATATAAAACAGGGACTTGGTTTTAATTCTGGCCCTGGTATATTCTCTTTCTCCTTTTTTTAAGACAATTTTAAAAAAAAAATTGTGCCACCATGGTATATTCTCTTCCTTTAGCCAGAGGCAAATCACTAAATGAAAATGACTTGAAATATCTCCCTCCCCACCCCCTCTCGCGCACGGTTTTAATAATACTTAGCTACCTCAAAGTGTTACTGGAAGGATTCATAAGTATGTTAAGTGCTTTGAAGATCAAAAGCAATATATAAATGCTTAATATTACTATAAAAGTTCAATTAAATGAGCTCATAGCATGTGATTTAAATGGAATGCATGTGAATAAACAATCCACAGATAACCAAACAACTAAAGAAGCTTCAGCAAAGACTCATAAGCCACATGACACTAAGCCTTTAATATTATAGAATGTTTTCAGAGCTGAAAAGCTCTCAGACATCATGCAGTGCAAGTCCTTCATTTTACAAATTGAGAAAAGGGAAGTCCCATATGACCAGTCTAAGGCACACAGATGTGGGACAAGAAACCAAGCTTCCTTAGTGTCCACCAATGTTTCTTATACACTCCATGCTAACTACAAGATGTCAAATACATGGAAGAAAATAGCATGTTCAAATATTCAAATTTCAATAGCAGGTTGAAATGTTAGTATTTGTTATCACACATCTGGATATTGGTAAAAATACTGATTTAGAATTCAATTCTTTTTCTTTTAGAATAGGCACCCTTTTGTAGACATGTTTTCACTCTTCTTTGTATATTTGAAGCAATTTTCCCATTAGAAAGTAGTTGCAAGGATCTATATACTTATGTTCTATGTATCTTCAAAAAATATGCAAGAGCTGCTCTGCAAAATGAATAAACGTGGGTGAGAGAGGAAATGAGAATATTTTCAGCTGACACCAACTACAATAACTAGAACTGTTGGCAAGAATGAGTAAAAATGGTCATTGACATTAGTCTCTAAACCAACAGCTATTCTTAGCAAACTTCTTAGCTAAAGACTCTCTGTGCTACTTTGGAACTGTATCTTTTTAAAAAGGGACACGTTAAAGTATCTATTGATGGGGTAATAATAATCAGCACCATTTGGAATGTCACATAACCAGTGAGCTCTAGCTCTGGCATGCTGGTAAAGAATTCATCTTATTACCAACCCAGTAAGTCTGTTCTGGTTTAAGAGGCTGCCTAAATTCTCTTCCAGTAAGTTGAGGCCCTCAAACTTTTAGTGAGCATCAGAATCACATGAAGGGGCTTGTTAAAACAGATTTCTGGTTCCATTCCCAGAGTTTCTGATCCAATAGGGCTGGGGAGGGCCATCTAAAATTTGCCCATTTGGGGTGGGCCAATCTAATTGGTATTTCTAACAGGTTCCCTGATGATGCTGATGCAACTTATGACTACACTTTGAGAAGTAGTGTGTTAAAGAAAAACCATGGAAATAGGAGTCAACAAATTGTTTAGCTCTGCTCTGATTAGCTGCCTGGGTAGAAACATAACCAGATTGCAAAGAGCAGTTGGTAATTAACCAGGTAAAATTAATCCCTGAAGACTGGCGTTTACAATTAGCAAAGCTAAATCTGGCCCACAAGTGGTTTTATTTATTTATTTATTTATTTATTTATTTATTTATTTATTTATTTTTGACCCATATAGTATTATTTTTTAATTGAATTTGTTGTCAGCATTAAAAATTCATGACATTTTATATAAAACTCCAAGACCTGGTTTTCTGCAATAACTCAACTACCACAGCTGCCCCTGTTACACAGGGTGTCAGGTCAGGGACCGCAGTCTCCATTTGACTTGCCTTATTTGCTCAGACTACTTTTGCTTTTGACTTTGTATTCCTGTGTAATGAATCTAAAAATTTCAAGCTTCTGATTTTTTTTCAGTTTAGTTATTTACTATACACAACTGTATTAAATAAACCAGGCATGTCACTTACATATTCTGTTTGAAAGCAGTCTACATACATAAGGAAAAACAAAATAAAATCTCACATCATTTGCTAGTATCCTTAGGAATGGCCAGACAATTTTTCACTTTTGCTTCACTTTAGAATAGTTAAATATATTACTTAAGTTTCCAAACACTTCAGAAATAATAAAAAGCTCACAAATGATATGATTTCCTATATGAAATTTATACTCTTAAATGCATATTTTGATAAATAATAAAATATATTTTTTTATCTTCTTTTAAAAATACTTAGTTTCTATATGTATGTGCTACTTGGTTTTATTTTATACCTCAACCCTTACTTTTCACCCAAATTTTCTTAACTTTTTTAATTAAAAATTTTGACCTATTATTATACTTTTAGAGAATTGTTCAAATCCATTTTGGAATGAGACTAAATTAAATATTAAATTTGAATTTAGAATAATACAAAATTAAATATCCACATTATTCTTCACACAGTTATAATGAGCTTTTTTGGGAGAAGTGTTCAAGTCCTATCTTAGTTTGTCGTGGTCCCAGGAACAAAATCACCTAGGAAGTTGTTAGAAAAGCAAATTATTGGGTCTCATTCCAGACCCACCAAACCAGAAACCCTGGGAATGGGGCCCAACAATTTTGATTTTACCAAGTTCCCTGGGTAATTTGGACGCACAACAAAGTTTGAGAACCTCTATCTTAAACCATCAAATGGGCAAGGTACATAATCTTACCTGTGCAAATAGTAAAGTACAAAGCCAAAGAACTTTGTGAAGGTGATTCCTGAATGATATTAAAATACAAATTTTTGGTCAATATTGTTCTTCAATTCAGTCATGCTCATTAGAACATAGATTTTTAATTTTCATTTTCTGAAGGAATTTTTGTGTTTTAAAAATTTGTTTTTGTAACTAGCTTTAAGGACTTTAAGTCATATTTCATTTTAGACTGAAAAGGAGGTCTCCATCTTAGTGAAAAGGCAAGAAAATAAACCTACACTGTCATTTTGCCTCATCTCTTTTCAATATTCTTAAAAATCAGATGCCTGTGGACTACTCGGGCAACTGAGCTGAAGTAGTCTCCATCTTTTTTATACCTGTCACTATCAGCATAATGGTGTCCTCCTGATTCTCAATCTTAGATGCTTTCCAATCATTTCAGAGCTTTTAGAAAATATCCTAGCCTAAGCTCCATCCTCAGAGATTCTGATTTAGTTGACCTTAGATAGGCCCAGGGTCACTGGTATACTTTAAAAAATTCCCAGGATGATTCTGCACTTGGGATTGAGAAGCCCTACTTTCATCCTTCCCCAGCACTGGCAATGACCTAAAAACCAAACCTTCAGCCACAGCCCTTCCCTCACTATGGAACATGAAACTTCTTCTGTGAGAAGTAAGTCTAGAAACTAAAAAATCTTAAATAACTAACAATTGAAATTGCCCAAACACAAAATCACTCTGTTTACATCAAAAAAAGATAAGAATTTGTGTTCCTTATTCAGGCTTCCAGACATTTTGACCAGATAATTGGAGTCAAATTATTTTTTCTTTGACTTGACATTTTGGATAATTGGCTTAACTCTGCACCTTGCTCTGGAGTATAGACAGGCTCATAGTAGTGCATTCTGCTGTCTGCTTGGGGTGGTAACAATTCTCCGTTTCACTTTGTGGGGGGACTGTTGATACAGCCAAACCCAAAGGCCTTCATTCTTTTGCTCAATTGTTACTTGTGAAAACATTAGATTTGGATCAGAATTCAGAAACAAAATGTTAATTCCTTCTCTCCATCCCCCTCCACACGCTTCTTGCTTATTTATTTATTTTTGCAATTCCTGGTATTTTTTTGTGACAATGCTCTCTTCCCACTATTTCCTCATGGTAAGCTAAAGGATCTTTGGTTTTTGACCTTTTGATATGAAAACATGTTTGACGGCCATGCTTTTGCAGCTCTTTATTTCTTTGATTTAGGGAAGCAGCAAGAATGTGTGGAACAATCACAAAGTTCTCATTTCCTCTTATAAACAAATGAAAAGGGCAACTCACCAGAGTTTCTCACTGACTTTAGGGACATTTTCTTTAAAGAGAGAGAGAAGTTTACTAGATTTTGTTAACCAATGTCACCATAAAAAAAATAAATAAATTTATTAATAAATGGAGAGAGAGAGAGAACATTTAGAAAATATTTAATTTTATGATATCCACGAAGATCATGACATTGGGGAAGGTCCAACATTTATTTCCAAAGTTTCAGCAAAATTGTTTTCTAAAAATCTGAGATGGAATCTTAGTTCTATCCAGAAACTAAATGTGTGACTTATGGAAAATTACCTAACTTTCCTAAACTTTGTTTGTCTTCTGCAAAATGATCTTACAGGATTCTTATGAATATTAAATTAAAGATTATATATAAAGCATTTGCATTACAGAGCCTGGCAAAGAGTTTAGAGTCAATAAGTAGTAACTTATCCATATTATTACTCTAAGCAGGTTCCCTGAAGGCTAGCTTAGTTACTTTTCTCAACCTCTCCTCTGTTTAACTCAAACTGAGTTATTAAACAATTCAGGAACAGTGATTTGAGACGTTTCCACAGAAGATGAAGTTCTAAGAAAAAGGACAAAACAGGCAAACTCAAAAACCACAGGATATATGAAAATCACGTAAGCAAGCTTTTATAGTGTAACATTCACTTTGGAGAAATAACCCATAAATATGAGGACAATTATTCCAAATGGACCAGTGATTATGGAACATGAGACCTGTGTCATTAAAAACTAAGGGAGAGTCTATTATCTTAACTTCACCAGATTTAGAGTGCTGCTGGGACTTTGAGAAAGACATGGGCATGGTGTATACACTTCAGCAGATAGCATAGGGCAAACCTGTACATCTGACTGTAGTGCAGAAGCCTTCCAGAGAATTATCACTTTTTGGATAAGTGAGCCCCTCCAACTGATCTGTTGTCTCAGGGCCTCTGTGGGACCATCCAAACAAGCAGCAATTCCACTTCCTGCTACACTCCCATTCTTCCCCAGGGATTTGCATTCCAAGCCTGCCCTAACTCTTTTTTCCAGAGTACTCCTCTAGGCTCACAGTCTGAGGAATTTTATGTCAGAAGACACTCCGAGAAGATTAAGGATGAGAACTATTTTAACTCACAAACAAATCTGAAAGGGGAATGTGGCTCCACACTCCCAGATGAAAGAGGTTTAGGCTTGTGAATCACTGAAAATAGCAGGAAATCAGACAAGAAGAGCCTTGTCCCAAAGTAACAGCCTCACTCAGAGATTAAAATAGGTCTGAACTTTGTCTATGGGATTGTGTTGTCTCAGTCTTATTTAGCTGCTCCAACTGAGAACTTCTGAAAACCACCATCTGCGTGTTACGAAATCTCATCCCTGGGTCAGAGGGTGGTCTTTCCCTGAACACAGAGGAGACACTTATTCACTGTGGCACTTAACTAGAGCTTGTGGATTCTAAGCCAAGAAAATGGAGCTCACGGAAATTCCAATCTTTTTTTTTTTTTTCCTGCTTAAATGAAGTTAGAAACAGTGAAATGTGACAGTCAAGAAAATTGAGATTCTCCAACTGATGTTGAAGTTATGTGACAGTCATCTACCTATTTCCTCACCTGAGGGGGGACTTGAAATTCCAAATCTCTTTGTTTAGCTTTTCTGTTTAGAAAGCTTATAGGAATACCCAACTGTTGCCATGTATAGGAACTTTGGGGAAAAGTTTCATTGAGCAGGATCAACAGAACATAAGGCAAACTATTTCTAGCCAGGAGACTCTGAGATCAGGAAACTAGAAGCCTATTATCTACTTCTATCCCTGCCAATGAGTCATTGCCGCAACATCAATTATTACCCTGTGCCTCAATTTCACTTTCTATAAAGTGGAGATAATAATCCCCACTCCTCCCTACTTTCTCAGTGTAGCATGAAAAGAAATTATTGCATATATGAACCCTGGAAAGGAAAGGCTTAAATCAAAGCATCATTATTGCTGTTTCCTATTGCCATATAGTCTCCATGGTAATCATAGCTTTCTTTTACTAATAACCCATGCCACTTCTGGCCTGGTAACCTAAATGTCAAAAGAGGGATATCACATTATTCCTTTAAAGACCTCTGTTCTTTAAAATGTTGCTTTAATCCACATAACATCTAATTTTCTAAGTGTCACTTAGATAATTTTGCCAAAAATCAACTTGCATGAACAGCCTGAAGTAAGATGCAACAGAAGCAAAAATGAACAATTCAGATCATTAAACACAATAAAGATTGTTCAGGACATAAACTCTCAATCTCAGAGAATACCATCCAGTGAGACAGTGGTGGCCATTTGCTTTTCTGATTTACTCTTCTGCTGGTCTCTCTGACCTGGAAAGAATAAATTGACACCACTCAATCACATGTTCTATTAGAACAACTCCCACCACCAAGCATTATTTCAAAACTTGCCTGTGATGAGCAAGATCACATGGCTTCTGTCATCAGACTCTAGCTCACTGAAAATGTTCTCTACCAGTTTTGTTAAGAGTGACATGTAACAATCAAACTTTAAAATTTATTTTTTCAATTATCTTTTATTGTAGTAAAATATGCATAACATCATTATTTTCCCATGCAGTTTTCTAGGATGAAGGTGCGTAACTTTTGTCGGATTCCATCTTTTTTTATTGTGGAAAAAATACATAATATTAGATTTATCATGTTAACCATTTTTAAGCATACAGTTCAGTTGCATTAAGTATATTCACATTCTTGTACAATGGGTAAAATTTTATGCATAACTATTTTTATGTGTACAGTTCATTGGCATTAAATACATTCACACTGTTGTGCAATCATCACCGCCATTCATCTCTAGAACTGTTTCATCTTCCCAAACTAAAACTCTATACCCATTAAACAACTCCCTATACCCCTGCCCCTGGCAACCACCATTCTACTTTCTACCTCTATGAACTTGGCTACTCTAGGTACTTATATAAATGAAATCATGTAATATGTATCTTTTTGTGACTGGCTTATTTCACTTAGCATAGTGTCCTCAAGTTTCATCCATGTTTTAGCGTGTGTCTGAATTTCCTTTCTTTTTGAAGCTGAGTAATATTCCATTGTCTGTATATAGCACATTTTGTTTATCCATTCTTCCCTTGATGGATACTTGGCAGCTTCCAACTCTTGCCTATTATTAACAACGTTGATATGAACATGGGTATGCATAAAAAAAACAGGCCACCTCACAGCCCTGTTTTTAATTGTTTTTGGTATATGCCCAGAAGTACAATCGCTGGATCACATATTAATTCTGATTTTAATTTTTGAAAAACTGTCATACTGTTTTCCTTAGTGGCTGCACCACTTTACTTTCTTACTAACAGTACACAAGTGTTCCAATTTCTCCACATCCTCGCCAACACTTTTTAAAAAAATAATAGCCTGAGTAATGGATATATCGAAATTCCATTTTTGACAAGTAGGTAGGAAATGGAGGTGCTAAGATCAAGCAAATTAAAGTAGGGTATTCTCATATATTTGTATGAGACTTCTTTAGAGAGGATAAGGACTAAAACAGAATGGCTAAGAGTCATCTCAAAGAATTGTACTTCTTGGTTACCTTTATTCCGACTGGAGGAAGTACACAGAAAGCCTACAAAGGACTGCAGGGGTTTCCCTGCTAACTCTGTCAGCAAGAGAAAACTGAGCCTGAGAAGAGAAGAAAGTCAGAAAGAATTTAATGCAAAGCATTCCCTACTCACACCACGTATTTGGCATTCAATTGTTCCCAATGACCCTGAGATGTATTTAGTGTTTCACCATTTTGCAGTTTCACCATGGAATTGCCTGACAGAAGCAGATAAGCCACAGAAGGAAGAGTGGGAGGGGTCTCCTCAGGAACTGGGCAATAGAATGAAGAAAAACATGTATGCCTAACCCTGGTCAAAGGTAAAAATTAAAAGAATGAGATGAGAAGTTAAGCCTAGAAAAATTGATTTGCTTCTGGTCTTCCCACCACCAGCCCAAGATAATCACCAGCAGAACATTAATGTCAGTTCTTCGGTCTACTGCTCATTTCCCTTTCTAAAGAGCTAATGTCCTTACTCTTCCTCCCCTAGGGGCCTAATACAGACTGCTACTCTTTGAGTGCCCCCTGTTCTTTTCTGCAGAATTTCACTCTTCCTCTACTCTCTTTTCTAGTTAGGCCTTCAAAAATTAGTTACTGGATACCTGGAAACTATGGAAGTCGAACTTGATAACTTGAGATTTTTATATTATTTTTAATATAAAATTGTGTTCAAAGTAAAATTAATCACTTTCACGGTGGCATACCAAGGACAGACAATGGGAGCGGTCTGCCTCAGATGCCAGCAATTCATCATAGTCTGCAGAGAATTTTAAAATTTTTAAATAATAGGAATTTTTTAATAATAAACTAAATTAGTAAAAAACTCAAAGACACACTGTGTTTCCTTTTCTCCATGCTCTGTCAACTCTAATTATTGATAGTGCTAAAATACTCTTCCTATCCAAACTATCTTTTATTGGTGAAGGGTCTAAACAATTGCTCCGGTTATAGGTAAGTTGTAATAATACATATGTAATCTTTAAATATATAAATAATATATTATTTTTAATAAATATTATAATATAAATATTTTACTTAGAAGTTAAGTCAAAGTACACCTATTCATGTGCCCAAAGACTCAACTACCCACATTCATTTTGAGAGTAAGTTCAAAATGGTTCAGAATTCTTTGAACTTGCTTGGGGGCAGTTCTGTCTCTAACCTCTACGAAACTACAGCTTCATCTGTTTAAAACAATATATTCAAGAGAAAAAATGATTGTGAAGATAAAAAAAGGTAAACTTTAGTTATTTCAACTTTGACTCTGAAAATAATAGAACAGAATACATGACAGCATAAAATATTTTTCCTTTTCTCAAGAAATCATTAATGTATTATATATTAATTTATATATATAGCTTAGATATTATTCTATAACATGTTTCATTTTTATTTTTAATTTTTTTATTTTCATGATTATATATTAAATTTAATTAAATTTTATTGTCTATTTCTTTTCTGGTGTTATTATCATCCACTTTGTATCATGATTATTACTGAAATACATTTTTCATCTAAGAATATTAAAAATGATCAGCGCTGGGTGTCAAAAATATTGGGTAGATGACTGCTCTTATTACTTTTTTTCTAATTTGTGCATGACTTATTTTTCAATTATCAAACAAAGCACCTGATGTCTGCCAGGCATTGGGCTCAGCTGTGGACATACAGGGACCAATAAAGAATGGGTCAAACCTTGAGGTCAGTGTCTCTGGGATATGGTGAATTGGAAAAGCCCAGGTTATAGCTAGAATATGAGGCTGAACTGAACATATTGATACAAGTCTAACTTACTAGGGAACGAATTCTAGACAACTCAAGACCAAACTGATTGGGTCTCTTATTTCATTTATTTTCCCATGAATAAGAAGTCTAGTGTTTGCCCAAAAGAAGTCTGATATTTTTTATATCTACTTAAAAAATCTTTATGAACCTTTTCTAACATAGTTCTGTGGTTATATTTAAGAAATATCCACTATAATAATGTCTCATGTCAATAAACACACCAATAAACAAAGCAGGCTTACATACATCAAATGTAAATAGACCCAGTTCTCATAATTATTCTGAATATTCTTTGTTGAAATGTGGAAAAGTATAGATGGAGAGTTGCCTGTTGTTCCTGCTATCTCGATGATGTGAATGAATGAAAGAGGTAACAAGCTTAAAATAAAAAAGTTAGAGGGAGCACAGTGGCAAAGGGTAGGAGAAATTTTAAACATGTTTTATTTTTTCCAGGCAACTCACTCACACACACACATATATGCACAAACTCCTTACTTTTTAAGGAAATATGAATTCCTTCAATTTTGGGGGAAAAAGAATCATTTTACCGAATCTAAAATACAAGAGGGTTGATTATTTCTGGGCAATTATGGCCTAAGAATTTTCTCTTTGGAACAATCTTCTGAAGCTGTGATAAACCTAAGATTTTATATGCTTTTTTTTTTCTTAATGGACTTCAGCAGAGGGTTTCATTTCCTATTGACTAGAGCATCTCGCAATCTTCTGTGAAGAACTATACAGGTGGTCCAAGGGGTAATGAAATGAAATTGAGCAAAAGAAATTTTAGGTTGAAAATACGGGAAAAAAAGCAAGTCCCATTATTCCATAGACTAATCTCTCAGAGCAATAGGTAATGGCCCCATCATTTGTGTAATTCTAAACTAGAATGAAAAAAATATTTGAGAGTATTTGATAAAGAAACAGCCTGTATTGGAAAAGGAGAGAGAAAATGACGTAATTTTTCACCTGTAATTTTTATGATTCTTCCCTCTATGGCCTCTTCACACATAATATCTAACAATTTGGATATGTGAGACAGAAAACACAAAAATGATTTTTGGCCAACTCTTTAAAAGAACTTTGAAAGGAAACATTCTTGACAATAAAAATCAGGCTAAAAATTATAAGATATGCATACTTATTTCATACACATTTATGTATTTATTTAGTGTGTATGGCTTATTTTAAGAACAAAATTCAAATGTGCTTCCATGTACTAGTCACTATTTCAATATCTCTGTCACTGCAGCAGATGCTGATATTGATGCTTCCCATTAAGAGTCAAATCCCATTTTTTAGACTGAGACAGGAAATACCACTCAGCACTAGAATACATAGGAAAATCAGCACACTTTCAAAGATGTAATGCTGGAAATCAACCAGAGAATATTCAAATAGTCACAATGTGCCTAACATTTTAAACATTTTCTTCCTCTTTTAAACAAATGCTGAGCAAAGCTTCCTGTGTTTCAAAAGCAACATCAATGGACTCTCAAAATGGCTAGTCCCACACACTTATTATTCTTTCTCTTCACACTTAATTTTGCTGGCTTTTTATGAGGTTTCCAGGGCTTAATAGATGGCCTATAGAGCACTGCTACATATATATGTATTAAAATCCTGTCTTTATAGAGGCGATAGAAAGTAATATCAATAACTTGCTCCTTTGAATTCCTACTGTATGGGGGGAAATTAAGATAACAAGAGGTAAGAAATTTACTGGCAGTTCTTGAGAGGCTTACAAATTAGGTGGGAAGGGGGTGATGTAATGCTAAAAACAAATAACAATACAATGTTATCTGGCTTTTCTTATCTATGAAATATAGGTAACAGTACTTGCCTTGTGGTAAGGATTAGAAGGAGTGATTATTACAAAGCTTTCAGCGCAGTGCTTGGCACACTTAAATGCTGTATCAAAGGTTATTGTCATTACAGGAGAATGGCCAGATTAGTAAAATTTTAAAATAAAGGCAAGCTTAAGAAGATGGGGAGAAGCAGAGGTCAAGGAGAGGTGAATCAGTCTGTGGCAACCCAGGAAATTTTCTTGGACAAAGCAGTACCTAAACGGGGCCTTGAGAAATGAGGAAGACCAGCCAGAAAGAAAAAAAAAAAGTCTCCTTCACTTCTAAAAATGGCAATTGGCAGCACTATCTGAGGTGATGACACATTCTTTCAAATTTCTTTTCTTGAGTGATCCTATGGCCTGATTTCCCAGTATCTTTTAAACCTGTTTTTCCAGGTGAGAGCAAACATCAGAGCATTAGTTTATTTATAATTTATTCCTAATGCAATTTTATTTCATTTCAAACTCCTTCACAGCATACCCCAAGAGCTCTCACTAGCCAATACTTCCTGAAAAACATGTGGGGCAATACCCAAAGACCCCTGGAGAACACCAGGGATGGGGTTTCAGAGTGGACTTAAGCCAATTTTCAATATAAGTCAAAGCTAACCACATGATTCTTTCCTAGTCACTATTGACCAGTGACAGCTTCACATCCTTTGAGTCAATGAGAAATAGTTTCTTAATTCACTTTTGGGAAATGCTGCCAATGATTCAGCACTATAGGTTGGCTCACTGGGACAGCACAAGCGATACTTCCCTCAACACCCTCCCCACCTTGGTCAGAAGAGAGTTTCCCAGGCTCCAGTGTTTCCCACGAGCACTCCTGCTGTGATGGGAAAGAGTGTCAGAAGGCTAAGGGCAGGTTTTTCTTTACTAATATTATTGAAACTCTAGATGGCTCTTTGAGTAGATACTGTAAAATTAATTATCCAAACTGGGAACCTTTTGAGAATAAAATGTGACACTATTAATAATTGTGCTACAACAGTAGATGTAAATGAAAAATGTCCCAGGCAAATTGGGATATATGATTATCCTATCTCAAGGTCTCAAGGCCCTGTCTTCAAAGAATAAAGACATTCATTTGTCAAGCATTTACTAAGCATACAATATGGACCAGACACTATGATGTATGTGAAAAATACTATATTAATTGTTTTTGCCATAGAAGCCTCAGACTAGTAGGGGAGACAAACACATAAATAGGCATTTATAATACTTTAGAGATCAGGGGACCGGACCTGGGGAGGACCTTGAAGAGTGAAAGAGGACTTCCTGAAAGGAGTGTTGACATACTTACATTTTCATCAGAGAATGAGGAAAGGTAACTGAATTTCAGGCTTAAATGTTATTGAAAAACAAAAATACATAATATTTATTAACCACTTACTATGTATTTGGTCACTTCATAAAATATCTCATTTGACCCATGCTTATATTACCTCCATTTTACAGATAAGGAAAATAAGCACAGAAATGGAAATTCCTAAGGTGTGACAGTTTAAAAACATAGAAAAGATCTATGTTCTCATGAATCTTGCTTTGGCCAGTAGAGTACAGTAGAAAGGACACCATATGACTTCAGAGAGCAGGTCATAAAAGACCAAGCAGCTCCCACTTAGTTTGCTAGAACACACGTATTCAATCCTTGAGCTTCCAGTAAAATGCCCAGCTATCTGGAGATGGCCATGCTGGAATGGCCACATGGAAGTCTGTGGTCGACAATCCCAGCAGAGCCCACCTTCCTGCCATCCCAGGTAGGGAGCAGACACGTGAGTCATCCTAGAAGTGGATCCTCCAGACCCAGCAAAGAACTGTCCTTAGTGAGCCTTTCTTGAATCTAGACCCACAGAATTTGTGGCCTTAAAATGGTTATTGTTTTGTACCACTGAGTTTTGGGTAGTTTGTTTTACCACAATAGTAACTATCTCACAAAAAAACACGTCCCTAATCAGGTGATGAAAGAGAATTTAAATCCAGAAAATTTGGCATCAAAAAAACCCTCTCAGTTGTTGCTTCCCAGCATGACTTGTGTACACACACACACACACACACACACACACACACACACACACATAAATACCTGTAGTAGATGACATAGAAAATCTAGTGAAGAAGGTGATTAGAGAAGGATTTGGAGAAAAAACAAGAATTAATGAAGTTATAGAAATCGTCATAACCCACATCAAGGAATTTGAAGCAATAGAAAGCCATGAGAAAGTTTAAGCAGTAGAATGTTGTACTCAGCTTTGTATTCTAGAGGGATCACTCTTGTATTGACATAAAAGAAAATACTGAAAAAAACAAGGTTGTCAGCATTTGGGAGCCTATTAAAGCAATTCAAGCAAGAAAGAAATCAATGGCAGTGGCAGAACAGACGAGGAAGGTGGGTTAAATCAAGACATAAAAGCTAGACAGAGGACAATTGTTGAACATTATTCTTTGCTTAGTTCTATAAAATATTCTATAGTCACTTTATTACCAAACTCGGAGCCAGGGAGAAATTAAGACAGGTAAAATGATTAGGAAATACCTCTAGAGATGAGCTATAGTGAAAGCTCAGGGCCACACTTGCCCCATAAATTGCAAAGAACAGCTACTCCCTTCCCTTCCTTCCCTTCTTCCCTTCTCTTCTCTCGGATGATAGAAGAAAAACAAAGTGCGATAGAAAGTTAATTATGTATGGTCATTTTCAGAAAATATAACTATATTGTCAATAATGAGAGCTATATTCCTCACTGTTAAAAAATAAAAAGAGGAAAACTGAAAATAACTCTTAGGTTATACACTAGAATTGGAAAGATTTAGTGAACTTGTAGTTTTCCATAGATAGATAGATTAGATAGATAGATAGATAGATAGATAGATAGATAGATAGCCATAGAGATAAAGAAATAGATTTATGTGTATAAAAATATATGTACATACACATATGTACATCTGTATGTATACACATATAGAAGTTCAGCTCTGTTTCCCAAGTGGATCTAAAAGGAGTGACGCTTCACTAGCCATGAGCACTCTGACAGCAGATTTGGGTTTCCAAATAACATTCTTCACTAAAAGAAAACAGAATTCCTTAGATAAATAATTGATTCCAGCACTTTGTTGGGGGAGATACAATATGAGCTTGGGCTATCCCATCCTGAAAGTAAGGAAGTCCTCAAAGAATGGTGTAAACACTGTCAAAAAAAAAAAAAAACACAGCAGCTGGGTTACTAGGGTTTCTACTGGCCAATTCTAAAAAACTTTGAGGATCAGAATAAGTAATGATAGTAATAGATTGCAATCCATTGAATAAAATAGGGATCCATAAATCTATACTAATATAAATAAATAATTAAATATGAAAGAGAAGGAAAAGATCTATGCAACAATAGAATGCCAATGGATCTATCCAACAGAATAAATAACGGAAATAAAAAGTCACCATTTGACAACCATATAGTAGTCATTAATTCAGGAGGTGAGTAGAGGCTTAATGAGTTTGAGGTTATTGGCATAATTTTGAAGTACCTCAACACAAAATCTTTAACAATTAAAAGGGGAAGATGGTGATTTTTAAAGTGAAGAAAGCTGGCAACTTATCAGCTGGTTAAGGTTGGCATCACCAGGGGCAGGATAGTCATCTCATGCCTCCAACATATGATCAACTTGGGAAAAGCATAGCCTCATTTCTGGGGTCTTCCTGCCAGAAATGGATGATGTGAGTCTGGTCACAACAAAATCTCATAAAGGCCAAAGTTGAGGGACATTCTACCAAATGAAATGTCTGTACTGTTTAATCTGTCAAGGTCATGAATCACAGGGAAAGACTAAGGAAATGTTCCAGAATCAAGAAGAATAAAGAGTGGTAAAAATAAGTGTAGTGCCTGATTCAGTATCATAAAGATAACAGACACTGTTGGGGAAGTTGTCAAATTTGAATGAGGTCTGTGAATTAGAAGGTATCATTGTATTAATTTTCTGATTAGAGGGTTGTTTGGGATTAAGAGGAGAGCATATTTCCTTTTGGGAAATGTACACTGAGGTTTTAGGCATTTTGTCTACATGAGATATGGATGTTCATTCAACTGTTTTTACAAATTTTCTGTAAATTTGAAATAATATTTTTTAAAAGCTTAAGAAAAATTTAAAAAAAAAACCTACAAGAAGAAATCTGCAACACATATATAAAAAAATAAAGTATAAGTTCCCAGAGGTTCTTTTACAACAGGAGCTAAAATAAAAGGACTTTAATTCATTATTAAAAAAAAAAAAAGATTAAAAACCATTATATAGGTTACCAAACTCTATGAAAACTATTCAGTACGGATGATAGTGTTTTGCAGTTTTGACTCACAGGCATCACTGACATTTCAATAAGTCAAAAAAAAAAAGTAAGTTTATCATTTTCAAATTGTTTTTATAAATAATGAATTCGTTTCATTACAAAAATATACTTTCAAATAAATAAATAAAAAGTAAATAAAATACTACTAAAATACATTCAACACTAATAAGAATTATAATTTAAAAAAGAAAATCTACTTTAAACTGAAATATGTTCTATACCAAATAGCAAGCACCAGTACATTAACATGAACCACTTTCTCTTACCATCTCTATATAGATATTTGAATTTACTACAAATGTGTCATTTATTAATAAGGTATAGGCCTGAATTTTTTTCTTTGAATTCAGAAGAGGTTCTGTCTGCATAGCTAAAATTGTAAATTTAGATCTAATCCCTATCAATATAAACTATAACTTTTCCTGAATCAATTTTGTTTTTCAAATAAAAATACAGAAATAAATTGAATGATAAAATGAATATAATTCTGCAACTTTTTTAACCCTCGATTTTGAGT